>NDFZ01004908.1:0-135293 GCA_002192655.3 Mamestra configurata
AATTAGGACAAAAACAATAAAAACGAAAGTGTTTCGATTTTTTTGATGAGAAGTGTAGTTTTATAGGAAGGAAAACATAAAGACGATCACATCCTGAAATTACAAAACATACGTGTCCAATTTTTTTTAAATTTTACTGACGTAATAAATTAACTACTTAATTGTCAATTCAGAAATCGGGGGTATTGATTTTCTTATTTTAAGATTTTTTTCATGCGTTAAACACTTGTGTGTCGGGTATTTTTAAGCAAATTTTTAATGTGTAATTTTTGTGTAAGTCATGATACACAGTTCAACTAAATTGATTTACTTTAATTGATAACTCACTGAAAGGTAGGACCACTGAAGTTGACTGATTGCATTTTCAAATTAAAAAGCTTAGTTGCACCGTGTGTAACTGCCACAGATCACCGACATGTCTCGGAGTGAACTCCTAGAGACAGAATTGTGAACACTTTCAACATGTCACCGGGATATTGCATACGCTTAAAGATTGTAAAATGCCGAGAGAAATTGCAAACGCATTTTGCGCAATAAGACACGGCTACATTGTAAAGAAAGAAAGAAAAAAAGAAAGAAAGAAAGAAAAGAAGAAAGAAACAAAGAAAGAAAGAATAATATGCATTTAGCACTTACATGAAACACGCACGGTACATAAAAAAAAAGAAATGTAGGTATGCTAAAGATAAAGATAATTTTTTTTGTCAAAACATGCGTATACATGCAAATTTTGCATGCAGGATGTCACAATATTAATCTTTCGTATGTACCTACATGTTTCACCCATAAGGCGTACAAATTTGATAAAATTTACAAAAAATATAAAAACTAAATTACAAATTAAATCTTAAAAACTAAAGGCACTTCAATCCAAGTATGTCAATGTCAGTGTCAACATTGATATGTCAGTCAAATAAATTCATTATAAAATGTCACAAAAACTAAGAATTCATAAAATAAAAATATCAAATAGTGTCATTCAAAAAGTCATTTACATTATAATAACACTTGTCTGTTAATAAATCTCGAATCTTTTTTTTAAACAAATTTACCGGCAATGCTTTAAATGACTGTGGTATTTTATTATAAATTTTAGGAGCCATACAGAAAACGCTTTTTCCCATTAACGCAGTCTTTGACGTATGTGAACACAATTGACTATTGTCACGTCTGTTACGGGGGAAGGTATCAGCTAGTCGTGGAAATAGAAATTGATTTACCCTAACAAATGTCGCAATTTCAAAAATATACAGAGATGGCAGAGTTAATAATTTGTGTTTTTTAAATAATGGCATACAGCTGTCGGTCGGCTTCAAATTGAACATAGCACGAATGCATCTCTTTTGGGCCTTAAACGCTATTGCTTTGTCCGTTGAATTACCCCAAAATATAACACCGTAGCGCAATAACGATGCTACTAGACCATGATACGCTGTTACTAAGGCATCTGAGTTTAGCTCCGAAGCCAGTTTATATAAGGCGTACGCAGATGAGCTTAGCCGTTTACTTAGGTACTCGATGTGTGCCTTCCAGTTCAATTTAGAGTCAATAATAATTCCTAGAAATTTCGTGGCGTCGACTTTATTAACTACCGTGTCCTTGTAAATTGCTTTGATGTCAATCACAGCCTGGGTCCGTTGCCTAAAATGCATAATAGTTGTCTTATCTAGATTTATTTTGAGGTTGTTCCTGTTTAACCATGATATTATCGATGTCAAAGATTCATTTATGTCACTAAATTTAAGAACTAAGTGTGTCTCACGGCTGCACTAAAAAGGTCCATTTCAGCGATATAAACTATTAAACTATTTAATTTGGGTGAGATTTATTGTATTTTAAATAATCTGTTCACAGTACATCGAGAAATTATAATCAATTAAAGATTTATTTATTATATTATCTGGTGACATACTCAACATGACACCGTGTAAACTTAGATGGTGACCGTGAAGTGAACTGCCATTCCATCTTGTTTGTATGGTTTGACAGCTCACTTTTTGTTCACTTCACCTAAGTTTACACGTTGACAGGTTACAGAATCGCACTGCTAATAAGAGACGCCATTAATGGCTGATTCTGTGCTCTATGGTCATTGCTTTAACATTAACGTAATTTGTAATTTTGTTTATTTTATTTTTTGGCTAGCGACATGCTTATCGCAAATTAATTCTTTTCTTTTCTTTATTAACTTTATGACGCGCTTGTGTAGGTACCCAATCTTTTGTCATGAGTCTGTCGCAGCCAACTAGCTAAATCAGCTTTTCATTAAAAGCCTAGCAGCCTATTCATTGAACTGCGACGTTTAATCAGCGACATAAGTGATATGGGCAAGTCATTAAACGGTATTGAACCAAAGATGTTACTTAGGTCGCTGATGAATCGGCGCAGTTAAATGAGAAGGCTAGGCAATCAGTTTAACGGCTGATTATGCTATTTGACTATGATATCGTCATATCGATCGTCAACATCGTCTACTAGATACAACAAATGGTTAAGTCTAAGGGCAGCAAATAAAAAAAATAAAAAAAACTGAGGAGGTACTCAGAAGACGTTTTAATTTTCATTATTGTTTAAAGTTTAAAATTGTATTACATTTTTCGTGATCGTAGATGGTGATGAATTAAACTACTGACTTGATTGAAATTATTGTTTTATTTCGTAAAATACCCTTCAAGCAAAAATCGTTGATGAATATACGAACAAAATGTAGCAGTGCGATTGAAAAAAAGTTTAATTAACCTGCACCGTACTTTTTTTCAACTATATTGTGCTCCGTATTCTGCCTAACAACAATTGAGTACCAGTAACGGCTAAGTACCAGTATTTTACATGGAGCGTCTGCCTACCTGACTTTTTGAGTTTTAATTATACAAATACAAACTTATTGACTTATTTGTAAAAAAAAAGTTTAAAATGTTGATGAACCCTTTAATTAACTTATCAAGAAACAGACTTGGTATATTTAAGGCACCATTTACAGCTACTACTTCTCTGCCTTACATTTTAGTGTGTACTAAAACACTAGGAAGTGGTGACGGGCGGGCTTTTTGGGGGGACTGTCTTTATGTAGAACATTGACGTTCAAAAAGTGCTGGCACTCAGCCTAATTTGAATAAATTTTGATTTTGAGTGCACTTTCATATTCTGCCAGTTGGTATTGACAACTCATCATCTGCCTAGTCTTTTTCCCAACTATATTGGGGTCGGCTTCCAGTTAAACTGGTTTCAGCTGAATACCAGTATTTTACGTGGAGCGGCTGCCTACCAGACTTCCACAACCCATTAACTGGGTAACATGGGTACTTCTTGGTATTGTTAACTAAATGATCTTATTTCTGGTTACAGATAAAGGTTACTTCTTCACAACGGACCAAGGGAAGACGTTACTCATGTATAAGGGATACACATTTTCTTTCGTGAGAGCAAACGGCCGTATTCTGAAATGTTCCAAAAGGTTCAGGGGCAAATGTGACGCTCAGATAAAATTGGACAAAAATGGCAAAGTTATGGTTATTAAAGCGGAACATCATCATCCTGCGCCTGTTTACAAGAAAATGCAAAACGGAACGTATACAAAGTTGTATTAAGAGCGTTCATTCGTTAGAACCAACCTTTTTTTTTATGGATGGGAAATCATCAATTGACTTCTTCCGCTCTGGGTGGAGCGGAAGGGCGTGTCAGACTCTTACTGACTAAAACCCATCCGTGTTCCTTCTAAAGCCCTTTGCGTTCCAGGGCCGCGGTGACTCTTTTGAACAAATTCCGCAACCCTGGCCGGCTATGAAGTCAACATTGATGATTTCCGACGGACATTAAAACTATAATATGTTTAATTATCTTTTACCTTTTTAGTGCAGGCATTAGACACATTTACAGCCTTATTCATAAGAACGTTATTACCATTACATAGTTAAAATACTGATAAGCAGATTCTTTATTCAAAATTTTCTATGGAAAATTTGAATTTAGAATCTCGTAAACAGTATTTTAACTAAATAATGTTTCATAAGTTTTTATGAATAAGGAGTTTAGTTTTTAGCATACCTCCTTTTTTTTGTTATTTCTATGTACCGTGCGTGTTACATGTAAGTGCTAAATATTTTTTTTTTTTTTCTAATTCGTAGATAAGATATTGATGTCAAGTTATTGAAAATTTCATTAGTGCATGGCTGAAAAATGTTCATACAGTTTTCTCATTAGAACAGTTTTTATTCAAGCCTTTTTCAAACTAGCAGTCGATGGTCTACGCAGTGCTAGATAATAGTAAAACCATAAACGGCAAACTTATACCAATATTACTATTAAAAAACAATAACATTTACTAGTGCACGGCTGAAAAAAAGTACTGTAAGTTTCCATACAAGAAAATTATACTCGAAAGTGTAATTTTTAGCCACTTTTCGAGTTATTAAACGCGTTAGTTTAGGATGATTCCTGAGGTATTTTTGTTTTTTTTTGTTACCTAGTAAATAAAAACATTAATGTTCTAAAACATGGTACAATTTTTTTTTAATTACTTGTATGTTTATTTGACTATGAATTATTTAGTACTAACATTTCGGCGCGGAATAGCTCTCACTCAGTGCCGGCCGAGACCGGGTGGGACGCGCCGCTCTGGGATAACGCTCTTAACGCGGCCATTTTTAGTTAGCTTACCTATTTCAAAGTGTATATATTTTTCCATGTTTTTATCAGAATCTTGAAATAAGATTGCAATAATTGTCATTTTTTTTTAATTAGAATAAGTATCTTTCAACTATGTAACCATGAATTTCATCAAAATCGGTTCAGTAGTTTTCAAGTTGGGGTTGTATAAGTAATGGTTTGAACATTTGTGACTTGGCGTGTAATCTCTTTAGTAATTATAGTGTTTGTTTCGAAGAATTGTGTTTCATTTCGTCAGTCCCGCTGCTGAAATAAAATGTTATATACATTAAATTTTATGTTTTTTACTTGCAATGTTTGTCTTTCTGTTTAGGTCAGATCTTACAAACTGAATTAGAACTACTTCCAAGAGGAAGTAGTTCTAATTCAGTTTGTAAGATATGTAAAGTTCCAACTCTGTAGGATAAGAATCCTACAGAGTTGGAACTTTACATATTGATTTAGTTCCGATGATAATAGTACATTGTTCACCGAGAGGAGAAAGTGACCGATTACCGTCGAGGGTGTCGTTTGAAGCCCGAGCCGTAGGCGAGGGCTTTAAAACACCCAAGATCGGGAATCGCAGTTTCTCTCGAGTGATACATAGTGCTTTATACTACACCTAGAAGGAAAATAAAAAACGAAATCTTTACTAATTGAAATTTATATTGAAATTGTTGCAGTTAAAACTGAATCCTCAAACAACACACAAATTGGAAATGGCGCCAATGGCGTCTGCAATTTTCACATGTTCTTTTTTCAAATTGTTTATCCTGCCGCCGCAGGGTCGCACTGCCAGCCCGACACCATCCAACACACAGCTAGTGGCCAGTGTCATTTTGCGAACTTGGAGATAAAAACTCACTGTAAAAACTTTTTGGCTTTTGATATTTAGGTTACCGGCGCATAGTCTTACCCAAAATTAAAAAAGAAAAACCACGTAAGAAATGGATTTTCATACACTTTTCTCTCCCGCTCAGATGCGTTTTCTCCCCGCATATTTGTTCGATATGCAATGACGTACTTTCTACCGTAAATTTGATAAAGTATCAAGGTACTTTCCAAGCAGGTGTAAAATAATAGTACATTGTTCACCGAGAGGAGAAAGTGACCGATTACCGTCGAGGGTGTCGTTTGAAGCCCGAGCCGTAGGCGAGGGCTTTAAAACACCCAAGATCGGGAATCGCAGTTTCTCTCGAGTGATACATAGTGCTTTATACTACACCTAGAAGGAAAATAAAAAACGAAATCTTTACTAATTGAAATTTATATTGAAATTGTTGCAGTTAAAACTGAATCCTCAAACAACACACAAATTGGAAATGGCGCCAATGGCGTCTGCAATTTTCACATGTTCTTTTTTCAAATTGTTTATCCTGCCGCCGCAGGGTCGCACTGCCAGCCCGACACCATCCAACACACAGCTAGTGGCCAGTGTCATTTTGCGAACTTGGAGATAAAAACTCACTGTAAAAACTTTTTGGCTTTTGATATTTAGGTTACCGGCGCATAGTCTTACCCAAAATTAAAAAAGAAAAACCACGTAAGAAATGGATTTTCATACACTTTTCTCTCCCGCTCAGATGCGTTTTCTCCCCGCATATTTGTTCGATATGCAATGACGTACTTTCTACCGTAAATAAATAAAGTACCAATCAATAATCAAAGTACCTTGATAAAGTATCAAGGTACTTTCTAAGCAGGTGTAGTATAAATAATATTTATGATAACCTCAAGATGAAACATCATCATCATATCAGCCGAAAGACGTCCACTGCTGGACATAGGCCTCCCCGAAGTGACCCCACAACAACGAGTCCTGTGCGTCTCGCATCCATCGGCTACCCGCGACCCTCACCACCACCACCACCAGGTCATCGGTCCACCTTGTAGGAGGCCTTCCAACGCTGCGTCTTCCGGTACGCGAAAACAAATTCTTATAATTTAAAAATTTGTACTGTATTTGCTCCGTACGAACTTCTCAACAACAAACATAGCAATCGTTTCTTAAAATAACGGCTTGCTATTAGAGACATTTTTTTTATTGAGTGTCTGATTATCTTATGTTTGAGCAATAAACAACCGAAGGACATCCATAAAGGATCATAAAGGATCGTCAGAAAAAGTGGTGTGGTGTTTTCAGGTGAAAGTGAAGTTTGACAACCACGTATATATTCGTATCTTATTTTAATCTTTCCCTCTGCAGTTTTAAGGCTCTGCCTAAGGCCTTTTTGCCCAAGCATTTTCTGAATTTAATATTGTAAGCACTTTGTTTAAGACTAATTAATAAATATACGTGATATTTCATTAAATTTTTTTTTGTCCACATGTATTAACACTCATTTGTAAAAAAAAAAGTATTATATTTTTATAGTAGGCTGTTTGGCGTTTTCGTCAGTTCTTCCACTACCTTTTTAATTGGCCATGCACACGTAGTGACGCGCTCATAGTAGTTTAAATCATAGATTCTAAATTTGGGTGTACCATATTTCAGTTTTTTTTTTGTATTTGGTTATTTGTTCTTAATAAGAATCTTTTTTTTTAGATTCGTCACCGCCTAGTTCTCTTTCTGAGGCACAAAGTGGAATTTTACCGAAATCAAGAGAGAAGTACAAACAAGCATATTCAAATTTCCTCGAGTGGAAAAATAGCAAAAATTACCAGTCATTTACTGAGGAATTGTTTCTGGACTACTTCCTTGAGCTAGCTACTAAGTACAAGCCGAGCACGCTGTGGTGTTTCTATTCCATGTTAAAAAGCATGGCTTGGATAAAAAATGATATAGACATTAATAAGTATTCCAAGCTGACTGAGTTTCTGAAGAGACGCCCAGTTGGTTTTCAAAGGAAGGCCAATACATTGTCACCAAATGACGTTCAAAAGTTTTTAAAAGAAGCGCCGGATTCCCAGTACTTGGCAACAAAGGTCAGTTAAAGTATTATCCATACAACTATAATACATATTTTGTTTTGTACTTAGCCCACGTCCGCCTCATTAATACGAGATTAGTATTTGTCTCTTCCCAGGTTGCTTTAATATTCGGCATTGCTGGTGGATGTAGACTTCAAGAACTACAAAATATATCTACAAAAGACATTGAACATCACAACAATTTGCTTCTAGTCAGAGTCACGGGTAAAAATCTACGGTCATTTACAATAAGCGGCCCGTTTTATGAAACTGTGAAAAAATACGAAGGTCTACGTTCAAAAAAAGCCCAAAATCCTCGATTTTTTCAAAATTTTCAAAAAGGTAAATGTACAGCTCAGCCTATTGGTAAGAATAAATTCGGTGCTATGCCAAAAGAAATCGCCAGGTTCCTAGGTTTACCAAATGTTGAATCTTACACCGGACTCAGCTTTCGGAGAACTTCCTCCACACTAGTGGTCGATTCTGAAGCAGATAGATTGACTTTAAAGTCTCGTCGTCGTGTCGTGCGTCGATTCGATAGCCAATGAGACAAACATAAGTGTGAAGATTGCATAGGCAGTTAATTTTGTGATTGATATTGAACCGCGCCCTTCTACTTCTTATGACGGTAATCTTGTGGTCCGTGACAATACCTTTTTTTCTCAGTAGGTACGCTCTTGCCAGAGCGGTCGTGGTGTTCCGGGCAGTTGTGATCTTTTTCACAATTTCTCGCCATTTTTCCTGTTTCATCTTGGCACACTGGTGTAATGGACCGCCCACAGCTGACTTGATTTGGTCGGTCCAGCGCATGTGTAATCAACCGTGCGGCCTGGTGCTTTCGATTCTGCCTTGCAAAACGAGGCGTTCGATGGTCTGTCCCGCCTAGAGACGTGTCCGAAGAAATTGAGAATGCGAGTTTGTACTTGGGCTGACTGATGTCCAATTCTTCGAGTATGGATGCATTTGTGCGGAACTCCGTCTATGATACTCCTAGCATCCTTCTCGAACACCACATTTCTAAAGCGTGTATTGTCTTCCTTTTTGTCTTTTGCGGCCTCCACGTCTCCGTGGCGTATAGGAATATGGGGAATACGAGTGCTCGGACGAGTCGGATCTCAGTAGCCTTAGTGAGGTTTCTATTCCTCCAAATTAACTCATTTTATCCATTGCGGTTCTAGTAATAGCCATACGTCTTTTAACTTCATCGATGCATCCGCCATTATTGGAGATTAAAGAGCCAAGGTATACATAGTAGTGGGCCACTTCACAATTCGCAATTTGGGTCCCTAGGGGAGTTATTGTTAACGCGGTCCAAAACCATCATTTTCGTCTTTCTGCGTTTATAATGCTTGGTCCTACAATGTTACTGACTAGCATTATCTCGAATTCCCGAATAACTCACCATCATCCAGCCTAAACCTCTTATCCTCTTAGCATTATATTTATGTTAGTATACCAATTCCTCAAGTGTGTGTGTGTATGTTTTTCCATGTATCTCATACAATCTAGAAATTAGATTGCAATAATTGTAATACTTTTTTTATTAGAATAAGTATGTTTCAGCTTTTTAGTTTTTTTTCAGTTTTTTATGGAGTATATGTATGTAAGTTACATACATATGATTACATATATATCATAGGATTACACGCCAAGTCATAATATGTATAGTGTATGTTTAGTAATTGTGACTTGCCGTGTAATCTTTTAGTAATTATAGTGCTTGTTCCAACGAATTGTGTTTCATTTTGTCAGCTCCCCCTTGCTGAAATAGAATCTTCTACTACTTTTATTATTGCAAGCTTTTCATTTTTTAACTTGCAATGTTCGTTTGTCTGTCTAGGTCAAATCTTACAAATTGAATTAGAACCACTTCAAAAGAATTCGTCGATAAACAGTTTTCCTTATAACGCTTGACTCAAGGCTACAATGGGGTCCTCATATAACATCTCTAGTAGGATGGCTAAGTTCAGCAGCATATGTTGTTAGGGAAATCAGCCAATTTACGGGTGTTGATACCGCAAGACTGGTTTATTTTAGTCACTTTCACAGCATCATGTCTTACGGTATTTTACTATGGGGACGGGCTGCAGACTTCGATTCTATTTTTATTCTGCAGAAAAGAGCCATCAATGCCATATATACAATCTCCGCCAGCGCGATTCTCTAAGGGAACTGTTTAAGAATACATCATGACGGTACTTTGTCAATACATTTTCGAAAATATCATGTATGTCAGAAATAATTTACATCTTTTTTAGCGACAGACATAATAATGGTACTAGAAATAGGTACCAATTAGTTCAACCAGGATTAAGACTGGCTAAAGTAGCCACATCTTTCATGAGATACTGTTGGAAATGTTAAGATAAAATACCTCCACATTATTGGAACTAAATGAGACAAAATTTAAAGCTTGTATTAAATGCACACTATGTAGGCAAGCATATTGTAAGTTGGGGGATTATATCAGTATGGTAACTAATCTGTTATCGCAATATTTTCATTGTATTGGCTCAATTTATTTAGCATTGTATAATGTCATGCATTAACGGCACATGTGCGAAGATTAAAAGAAGATCTTGTACTTCACGTAAATTATCTTCGTCGAGAAAGGGTTCGTGATGCAAAACGGAGAGAAGTAATGAAAATGGAGGAAAATGAAGATTTGAAAATACAAGCTATTATCAGAACGATAGAAAGAATAGAGGCAACTAAAGATAAAGAGAAACAAGTCACACACGGACTAGACACATTTGATTTAAAATTTTATTCAGAATAATGAATATTTAATAACCTTTTCTCTGACTATTTCATGCTTTAAACAACTGACTGCTTTCTTATTTATGTTACAAACTGGACTTAGAAATATTATTTAAAACATTCACCATGACAAAATTAAGAAATAAACGGGAGGCTATATTATTACAAGAGTTATAATTGTATACAACAGAAATGGAGATTTTGAGCATTTAATAAATGAAATTGATTGTAAGTTGTATTTCAACGTAGATAGACCTTATTATTTTAAATTCAATGTTAAATTTCATTGTCTTGCTTTTACTTTAGATGCTGTGTTAGTTCCAAGAAATAAGTGTGTACGATTGAACGTTTCTATCAGTACAATAAAATTACAGATCTAGTTTTTTTCTCATTTAGCGGGTTTGATTCCCGGTTCAGACCGGCTTTTATTTAAATTTCATTGAATGGATTTCGTATTGTTTTTTTGTAAAAATGAAGTCTTGATTCAGTTTTTTTTTCTATCTACAGTATTATTCCTTTCCTGGATAATATTAATAACACAATTAACGCAATAGACCTTCGCTCACCTTCTTTCTATAAAGTAAGCATATTAAAATGTAGTTCTTCCGAGGATAGTTTAATTAAAAATGTATTTTATTAAACTATTAAAACTTTATATGCGTCTATCTATATGTTGCACAAGCGATAATGAAATAACCCATTTATGCATGCCATTCAAGACCAAGTTATTAATACAAAAAAATATAGAAAATACATATATAATAAAAGACCAAACAGCAAACCTGAAATAATTCAACAAATAAAGGAAATTTGTGACATTGACGCAAAATGACTACACACACCCATCGGCATGGTCAACTAGTTAACATCTACACCAAAAACTCGCTACACAACTTTAAGTCGTGCAGGATCCAGATGTAGCAGTCCTTTTTTTTTTAAGGATGGGAAATCATCAAATGACTTCTTCCTGCATGCTTTGGGTTGAGCGGAATGGTGTGTCAGACTCTTACTGACTAAAACCCATCAGTGTTCCTTCTAAAGTCCTCTGCGTT
This sequence comes from Mamestra configurata, assembly GCA_002192655.3. NCBI lineage: Eukaryota > Metazoa > Arthropoda > Insecta > Lepidoptera > Noctuidae > Mamestra > Mamestra configurata. The sequence continues at coordinate 11,367 of NDFZ01004908.1, forward strand.
CTGGGACTGCGGTGACTCTTTTGAACAAATTTTGCAACCCTGGCAGGCTCTGGCCTTAGCGGGCTCCGTCTCCTATGCTGAAATCTTTCTGAGTCGCGCGTGGAACACAACGCGCCAACGACCCGGGCCTGGTGGTGATCGGACAGCGAGCCAACCAACGCTCGCCGTCCGCAGGCCCGCAACTACGGTGGCGGGGGATCGCCCTGCGACTCCCGACGCCCGGGGCGTCTTGTTCTGTAGTGGTGGTTGGGCGAAGGCCTTGTCTCTCCTTCGCGCTGCAATGCAGTACCTCTTTATTGTATATTTACCATCTAAAATTATAATCTAGGATTAACCTTGGTTCACATCCGTGAGATTCTGAAAAACCAGGTGATGTGGGTGAGTTAATAGTAATAATAATCAATTTACCTATCCTTTTTCCAACGGTGCTATGATTGCCGATCAGACCTCCACCACCCAGTAACTGAATAACTAAATATATATATATATATTTTTAGTTATTCAGTTATACAAACTAAAATATAAAACTGAACCTTTTGGTACAACTGGTGTCAGACTTTTTTTTGACTTCTGACTATCCGTAACGACTGTCAAAGATCTACAAATGACAGCCTTGAGCAACAGCTTAACATGGTTTCCGAGGGACGTAGGAGTCTTCTTGTTGCTTAACCTTGAAGATTAATCCCTGCGGTGGTTTTATTTAGCAACGACCCCCTCCGTATGTCACTGGAATTGATTACTAATTCGTGTTTATTATTTACAGACTACAAAATCTTGACGCTCTCGACGGGGAAGAAACTTATCATGTATCAGAAGTACACGTATTCGTTCAGGGGTTTGAAAAAGACCAAAGCGTATTGTTCGAAGTACGTCAACAAGAAATGTCCGGCGCGGTTGTTGTTTGACCGTCATGCGAAAATCATCGCGACTAATACTAAACATAATCATCCGTATCCTAAGTATTATCAGAACCATTTGGGTCAATATCTCAGTTTTTAAAGCAATGAAGGATAAAAGTAATTCTTCTAACAACTCAAGATTGTATGATTTGGCGCAGGAAACCCGACCCCAAACAATGGGATAAGTAGAGGAAGAAGAATAATATTCAGGCCGTGAGTTTATTATAAGAAAGCGCAAAATACTTGTCTTTGACTGCTTCAATGTGAATGGAGTAAATAGTGACATAGTGACAGTTTCCTCTCCCCCAGTTTCCGAATTGAGAATTAAAAGATCTTACCAATCTCGACTTTTGTTTGCTAAACTTTGATAAGTTACCGTAGATAAGTTCTCAACTTAGAATTATCAATTCAGAAACCGGGGGTATGTATGATACGTATATAAGATAAGAAAAGCTAATCTATTTATTCATCAAAGCCATACAGAACAGTTGTAAATGGTAAAATTATGTAAAAGGCTAAAATTACAAACAATGTAACCCTGACTTCTAAACTAGGCAGATGCCTGCACCTTAGAAATCAGTGTCCCTTCAAGAATAAATTAAAAATTATGAGCATGCTTACATGACTTTCCAATGACTTAATTTAAATAGTATAGGTTAATTTAACTCAATATGAAATGTGTATATTAATGTATTAATTAATATAGAAAAATCGTAAGTAATCATTAAAAATCATAAAATTAAATCTGAATAATCAAATTTAAAATAGCAACAGTATAAAAAATTGCATTTACCAATAAAAAGTAGAAAGAAAACATGAAAAAGAAACATGTAGATAGATAAATTATAACTAAAACGAGTTATTATGTCAATAATAGCGGTAGAAAAAAATACAATGAACAGCTGCAGGCGTTTGAAAAAAAATATGAATTCTCTATAAGATTTAGATAGTTTACAGTGTTAGCAGAGCGACTCTCCCGAGGTAACGGTAACCGCGATAATACATCAGCCCGACCGTTGTTCACCGATCGTACGAATTCTATTTCAAAATCGTACGCTGCCAAGCGTGCAGTGCACCTCTGTAAGCGGCTAGCTGCCGTTAGCGGGATTTTCCCCTTGGCCCCAAAAATATGAGTAAGCGGCTGATGATCAGTGCGTAGCGTGAGACGCCTACCGAACAAAATTGGTGATGTTTCGTGATACCAAACAGAATAGCCTGTGCCTCTTTGTCCAGCTGGTTGTTGTTGTGCTCGGGCACACTGAGTATGCGCGACACGTAACTAACGAGCCGCTCACTACCATCCACGTACCGGTGCGCAAGCACGGCCGGCAGTCCGGACGTGCTGCTATCCATCGACAATACCAGCTCGCGCCCCTCCTTGTAATGTGCTAATACCCGTTCATTCAGGAGAGACCACTTTGCTTCCAAAAACGCTTTATTGCACTTGGAATCCCATTGGAATACATATGGAATAAGGGGCAATGCACTTTTTCTCTTATACATTCTAATTTACAAAATAGAACGCAGTGTATGGAAAGTAGGCGGATTTCTAAAAAGGATAAAAAAGAACTTTAACATATTTCGTGAAAACGTAAAATTACTTTTGGCATACCACAGGGCAGCGTATTGGGTCCGCCGTTATTTTTAGCTTACATAAATGTCTTTCCAAAACACGTCGCTTTTCGTATGGTTCTTTTTGCTGATGACAGCACGATAATTGTAAGAAATAATAAAAATAAAAACTGTTAATATCCAAGACACATTGCAACAATCAATTAACTGGCTTGAACATAACAATTTAAAATTGAATTTAAAGAAAACTTAAATTATGCAGTTTCGACAAAGATTGACCACTCCTTCCATTAATATAACTTTAGAAGATAACAGAATTGAAGAAGTAGAGCATATAATATTTCTAGGCTTGACAATTGACTCTAAACTGACTTGGAAACAACATGCATCAATTCTTATAACAAAATGAAGTAGGTCCGCCTTTGATCTATATAAACTCAAGAAAATTGTTTATCAGGCAGCTGTTGTAGCTGCGTATTATGGCTATGTAGATTCCATATTACGTTACGGAGTAATTTTTTGGGCAAATTCCTGCGAAAAGATAACATTTTTAAAGCACAGAAAAGGTGCATTAGATCGATATGTTGTCTTAAACCAATGGAAAGCTGCAAACCGCATTTTAAATCTCTTAGAATTACATTACAATTACCTTTCCTTTACATATTCGAGACCGCTTTGTTCGTCAAGAAAAATATAGAACTGTATAAAAAAGCTTCAGAGCAATGCTATAGATCGACAAGACAAGAATATAGTCACGAATTATGTCTAAGAGCCTCAAAGACCGCCTTATGCACAAAAGCAACCTCAGCCGAAGATATTCAATAAAATACCAAATGACATAAAAGATCTAAACTTGACACAATTTAAACGGAGACTGAATATTTTATTAATTGAAAAATGCCACTATACCATTGACGAATTCCTACTTAGCAAAATGTTAATAGTATAATAAATAATTATAAGTAATAGCCGGTAGTTTTCACTAAATGATAATTATGTATTAATGCTTGAGAATTCAAAAACTTGACTTATTCATTGTATTCTGAATATTTATTATAATAATTAATTGTATTCCAAATGACCTGACGAAATGTGACAAAATGTAATAAACTAAATGATAATTATGTATTATGATATATTCAATTTAATATTAATTGTGTTCTGAATATTTATTAAAATAATTAATTGTATTCTAAATGATTACTGTAGAAATTGATTGTATTCTATATTGCAATTTTTGTAACTTGTGTGTAATATCGATTTTAAATTAGGTATTATATTCTTAAATAGTGTAGCCCTAATGGGTAGTTTTTTTAAGTTACTTAAACCTAACTATAAGACCTACTGTATCACCAAAAATCACACTATTTTAATAGTGTGGACTTTGACTTAGACTTGATGTATTAATAAAATAATATTACTTACAAACTACCTACTTAACTAATAATGAAAGTTACCACATTAAACACCCAGTGTTCTTCCTCCTCTCTCCTACTTAATCTACGCTGTGCCCGACAGGGTCCGTATTTGTGACTTATATAACTATTTCCCTACCAACTATACACATTATGTTACGCAATAAAGAATTGAAAATTCCCGAAATTGCATGTAGACACGAGGTGTTTCCACGCTTGCAGGTACTCTGTGAGGGACTCGCCGGCCCGCTGTTGGCGCAACCTAAACACGTGGCGCTCGGCAATTTCCGACCGCTGTGGTTCTAGGTGTTCCGTCACCAGTTGCACTAGTTCGTTATATGTTTTGCTTTCCGGAAAGCTAGGTGAACACTGATCGCACATAAGTGTGTACGTTTCGTCCCCTACAAAAGTTATCAACTTAGGCACCTGTAATTCATTGTCAAGTTCATTGAGTTTTATGTTCTGATTCACTCGACGAATATACGCTGGCCATTGTTTCGAACTCAAATTAAACGATTCTATTTTTCCGATAGGCATACTGCAATAATTGAAACGCGTGGCCAAAAAACAAAATAATAAAAAAATCCCGTTCTCGTCGCCAATGGAACGTTGCATTGGCGACGAGAACGGGATTTTTTAATTTTTTCAGTGAAATACTCGGGTCAGCAACAGACTGGTTTATTGCTAACTAAAACTAAGGTACTAAGGTCGTCTCAGGAATGTTTGAATGTGAGCAAGAAAATTAAAGACAGTTAATTTACTAAATTCTTAACTGTTTTTTTTTATGAACTTTTTTACAGAACTGCGCGACACAAAGGAGAGTAATGTGTTTATCAGCCCATGTATGTACGAGTATATATGTTTGTTTGTTTGCGGCGCTCTGTTTTGGTAAAAAATGTCTCTCCTGAATACGAGCAGCAGACTCAAGGATAATGCCGTCCAATGATACTTTTAAAGCTAGACATCCTTAGGAAAGATGTAGATATTTATAAATCTTTATTGCAGACAGAGAGAGTGGCCATAAATGCCTGCGCGTTGCCACTTGTCAATATGTGGTTTTGATTTTGTTTTGAAGTCTAGAGTGAATAGGTTACTTCTATAGTAGGCGCCAGATAAATGTGGAATAAAGTATATTGACCTTTCCCTAATAACTGTTCATAGGTACCTGAACAATTAAATATGAATCGTTTTTCATTATTAGACAATGTTCACGAGATATGGATCACGAGAGATGATGATTCGGGACAGCTTTGTGTCATTAATTCCGTTTTTTCAAATTAAAAATGTCAATAATTGTAGGTGGGTCAATGACCGTTATTCCACGATTATCTGGCGCCTACTATAGACAAGCGTGCTTCATCGTCGACCACATCATCGCTTACCATCAGGTGAGATATTGATAAAAAAAACTTAGGAGTTGCTTTTACAGTGCTTTGAAAGAAGCTGAGATAATTCAATGATAATATTTTGAACCAATTCCTATGGTTAGAAAAACAATATAGAACTTTCAGAAACGTCTACATTTCTTTCTTATTTGTCTTAACATCACAATACTGTCTTCCTTTCAGATTACGAGATAATAACAGTATCAACCGGCAAAAGTGTGGTCATGTACCAGAACTACACATATTCCTTTAAGGGTACTACAAGGACCAACGCGTACTGCTCCAAGTATGCGAATCTGAAGTGCCAAGCAAGGCTGAGGTTGAACAAAACAGGTCGTATCATTTGGGCCATAACGGAGCATAACCATCCCCCCCCTACGTTTTATAAACATCCTAGTGGGAGGTATATGAAGCTGAGCTAAGATAACAATGTGGGAATCTGCATGGTGTAACAGTTTAACGCAATACCTCTTAAGTGGTCATTGTACTCATCATTATGAACAACTTTTACTATGGGACCTGGGTACATTTTGTCGTAAATGTATGGAGACGTAGATTTTATTTCGCAGTTTCAGTGTTGGTCCCGTAGTGAAAGTTGTTTATAATGATGTGTACAAGGACCCCTTAAGAGGTATTGCGTTTGTTGTGTTACGGGTTGTATGTCGCTGAAAAATGATGAAAATGGAAATGCGAAAACGAAAACAGAATGACTTACTTTCTATCTTTCTAAAAGTAAATTAGTCATTTACTTTTAATTAGGTATTTAATCAAAAATCTGATTTTATGATTTCTCCTGCGATATCTACATTAGGTAGCTACGGAGTGAATTTTTAAGTTTTTACGTAATTTTAAATATAACTTTAATATTTAAGTAGAATGTAATTTATCAAATTATTTAATGCAAACTTTAAATCTGATTTGGTTCATATGAAACTATTGTATCTAATATTTAAGTACAATGTAATTTAATATTATAAGTACAATATTATAAGATTATATTTCTTTAAATTGTTCTTTTACTTTTGTTTTTTGTCTGTTTAGTGAACTAAGAGACACGAAAAAAAAATCGACTGCCCCATACTGTGTGAGCACAACTCGACAAAATGTACTGAACAACTGTTTTTTCGCGATCTCGAGATTTTTCTCATAGTAAAAGTTGTTCAGAATGATTACACAACGACTCCTTTTCAGGTATTGCTTTCATTCAGTTACACGTGTTATATTAAGCTAAATACACACCACATCAACACTGTCTACACTGGCTTTAGTCCAGGGGGTTAATTAACATTACCATTAGGAACGGAACAACGGATGAACGGACCTACACTCTACAGTTACTCTAGATACAAGAGTGTCAGACCAAGAAGATAGTTAAGTTAATAAAGTTTAAATGGAGTAGAAGTGCAGAAAGGTAAAATTACGGTCGTATTTTTACCACTCGAGGACCACTAGTATACTTTATATAATTAGAGATGATATGAATTCATCGCCACCAATACAATTATTTAGTATTTTCGCATTAAAAAGTACCTATGGGTTGCACTTGCAACAGAATTCATTCAATGCCTGTTTTTAACTTCCTTAACCTACACCAAACAGCTAATTATATTATTTATTATTGTTACATGTCTTACTTACCTAATCATAATTTAAATTTCGACAGAGGACATTACCGTACAATTCTTGACGGGCAGGAGCGGAAGAGGCACCATCATACTATACAAAAGGTTCACTTATTTCCACATGAATAACAAAAACAGATGGTATTGTTCGAAGAACAAGTCAGGATGTCATGCCAGAGTAGTTACCAATGATATAGGACAGCTTGTGGAAGAAATAGGAAACCATAACCATCTACCACCCCGCCTGCATGTTTCACCGGACGGACGCATTTATCGATATTGGAATAATTAAGATTAATGGACTTAGCTGAACCTGCACCGACCAGAGGTATCTTTTAACTACCACTTGGTTGCTAACCTGGGGCCATTATGTACAGGGTGTTTCAGAAATGCGTGGTCATATTTAAGGGTGATGTTGAGTAGCTGAAATACATTAACTCATAATTTGTAAAGTCCGGTGTGACGGACGTCAGTAAAAAATAAATCTTGCTAGTTTTTTATACGATTCTCATCGATTTCAAAATATTTTTTTAATTTCATAAACTTATAGTAGAAAATATATTTTGAGTGTGACAGCACTGAATTATGTCGGTTGTGACACAAATGTCGGCGTTAAGACGAACACCTGTTTTACTCAAGGTATTTATAATTATTTTTCCTCTTTTTTGCCAATGAATGCCTTGTAATCTCGACTCAGCTGTTAAAAAATCATTGTATAAATAATTTATAACCCAAAAACAAATACGTTCTTTTTCATTTTCATGCTGTTTTTGAAACGAATTAAAAAAAAAGGAGGAGGTTCTAAATTCAGATGTATTTTGTTTATGTTTGTTACCTCACAGCTCCGTCATTAAAAAAAAATCTTTCCATGTGAAAGGGTATACGTTCCGATTGGTACCATAGAAATTTCATTAAAATCGGTTTAGTAGTTTGGTTTTTAAATCAAAATAGCTGAAGAAAATAGAAAATATATCATCCAAGTAAACAAAATTGCGTGTTTTGTTTTACTGTGACTTTCCAGTGGTGTTGTTAGGTGTGGGGTATCACAAAAAAGTGAAAATTAAATACTTTTTTTAATTTTTTTTTTCAAAAAATACAACTGACAAAAGTTTTTTGTTGCTTTGTCCGTCACATCAAAACTTGCTAATTGTAAAGAGATGTAGTACTTTATTACTATGTCAGCTGCAGCGGACAACGCCAAAAAGCTTAAACATTTTTTTTCTTTTTTTTTGGTTATGGTGCTGAGTTTGGTTTATTTTTCTTTGTCAATAGCCTAAACATCTACTAAAATTATCGCCCTAGTGCCAAATGAACATGCACCTTCCGATGCTAGTGAATATTTTGATTCTGAAACAGAAACGCATGGTGACCCGCGTGTTTATGCTTGTTCCCTGCTCTCTTCTTCTGCACCATCAATTACATCTTGCTTTGCAAAGCTATCAATCAGTACATCTGAAGACGAAGAATCTAACACTGATTATTATAATGTTATATCAGATTCTGTCGTGCGTGAAATTGGAGAGTCGAATTATGAAAATTGTTATAAATGTTTAAATTATGCCTCTAATTATTTATGTTTATTTTGACTAATTACAATCATTTCTATGAACTTGTAAGTAGTTGTATTGAATTTATGTGATTGGTCGAGACTTTGACAGGTATCGTCGACCAATCATAAGCAAGTAAAATGGTGGGGATCGAAAAATAGTACGCGGGCATTTAAGAGGTATGCCCGCCAAGCCCTCCGGTTAAGCAGTAACCAGCCTTAGTGTGCTGAACTGCGAGTGGTCATCATCAAAAAAAAAAAAAAAGCCCGGCCATTCGTGCTTCGAAATCGGTGGAAGTTACTTGCATTGTATCGCTAAATCAAACTGTGTCACCGCTATAACTATAGCAATAAAGCTGATCTTCAAAGTTTATAAAGAGTGTTTTTATATTCAAAGTCCTTGCTTCTGAGTATTGAACCAGTACGGTTCACAAAATGTTCCATCACTATCTGCTATTCCCTCACTGCCATCAACGCCTATAGCACCTGTAGCTTCTTCTCCACTTGCTCGATATGTGTGCTCTAAAATACCTCTAATAGCGTTTAGATACGATGTTTATGACATATTGTTGCAGGCAAACAGATCTACCAAAGAAATAAAACTAAGACAGCAAAAGTAAACAAACCATATGTAGCCCGCCCATCGAGTCCAGTCAAATATGACAACATAGGCCATTTCCCCTCAACGATGGAAGAAGGTCGTTGCAGATACTGCCAAAAGAAGACCGTCGTATATTGCATAAAATGCAATACAAGATCATGCTTTGTAACAGGCAAAATCCCGAGAAATTGTTTTTTAAATTTTCACACCAACGAAAATAACATTTTCAGGTAAATTTCTGCGTTTTTCATTTACCTATATATTTTCTTATTTTAATAAAATAAACATGTTATTGGTAATGTCCGGTGTGACGGACACGAATTTTCCAACAGTGGCCAACTCAGGATATATTTTACATTTTTTCGGGGCTCTTTAGCGCACAATAGTTAAATTTAAGTTTTTCTGGCATTTTTTCGTTGCCAAATTAAGGGTTGGAAAAATAGTAAAAATAAGAGACACTTTTTTCAAAAAATTCGAACTCAAAAAAGGACTAAAAAGTTCCGATCAAATGACTTTTGAAGCAGTTTGATACAGTTGGTGGCATTTACTTTAGTTCAAATACTGATTTGATGTCAACAACTTCATCAAACTGCTTGAAAAGTGATTTTTTTGTGACTTTTTAGTCGTTTTAAATATTATCGAAACGAAAGTTATTTTTTTTTGTTTTACTATTTTTCCTTAATGTATTTCAGCTACCCAATATCACCTTTAAATGTTACCACGCACTTCGGGAACACCCTGTATATGTGTATCTCTGCCTGTATATGTGTATCTCGCGTGAGACACTTACTCGGAGTTAAAAGATGACGGTGGAGGTGACGGGTGGGACGTCTTTGAACACTGCCTTTTTGTAAACGTTGACGTTCAAAAAGTGATGACACTCAGTCTCATTTGAATAAATGCCTGTTGATTTTTTATTTGGAAATGTTAACGATCATAACATCTAACTATTCATCTAATATTATAGCATCTAACTCTGCGTGTACAACCGTTCGAGGAATACAGGTGTGATTGAATGTTTCTGACAGATTTTTTTTTTGTGTTGTTTTTTTTTACATTAAATTGACTTTCATAGTATGTACGACATAGTAGCAAATTGTGGAGAGACTATGGAAAAGGCTAAAAAGTCAAGTGTAGAAGTTATTCAATTTGGAACGTCTTATCATTCATCATCATCACGAGCCGTGTCTCTAATGAAACACACATTTTAAACTTCACGACTTTTAATACAGCAGTTACCTTTATAACTTACACTACCCGAGTATTCATCTTCATTTGTTTTGCTTCACAGGGAATAGAATATTACGATACTTGCCAAGCAGTCGAGGAAAAGGAACAACGCTTCTATACAACAGGTTCACATACTATCATATGCATAATAAGAATAGGTGGTACTGCTCCAAGAGACGGTCCGGCTGTGATGCCCAAGTCCTCACCAGACTGGGAGAGCTGGTCCAGGAAATGGGAAGCCACAATCATGAACCTCCTCATGTACATTTGACGGCCGATGGAAAAATTTATCGTGTTAAGTCCTAGAGACTTCTAGATACCTTGTATTATTTTTTTGTAATTTATATGGTGTAACATAATAAAGAGTATTATATTCTAATAGATGTGGGGTCTATATAATTTTTCAAGGAAATAAAATATCGATTTTTATCATCCTTGCTTTTATTTAAAAAATAAAACATTTTGCCATTTGAATTTTAATGGTTGTTTTCCCGCAGCGAAATGAGTTTGTCTTGGTAATACAATCGATTTAGGAAAAATAATAAATTTAAAATCAAGAAATGGCAGAATAACAATTGTGATAAACAAAATTCGAAAACGACTTCGAACCAATAGTTATACATCGCGATAGTTTCGCGCAAAGCGGCCGCAGTTGTTGCCCTGTTGCGTATCAACCAGCTGATCCTGACTCCTGCTTTAATGAAACACAATAGGTTTCGAATAATTTAACATAAGAAGATGCCGGGGGACCAAATTAAATGTTCAAGAGAACTGACCCCCGAATGCAATAAAAAAGTGGTTGTTCAGATTTCAATTTTAGGCCACAATGCTTTTTTTAAATTTTTTAGTGCATTTTTAATTGAGCATTTGAAGTTGAAGTTGGGTAGTTTAGTTAAAATAGAGTAGTCAAGACAAAAAAAAAACAAAATACCCACCGAATTGAAAAACTCCTCTTTTTTTGGAAGGCGGTTTAAAAGAGTTTATCATACTGTGTCTACTCACACATTTCACTAAACTAGGGTATGATAAGCACCTCCAATTTTAATTCGTTTCGGGCAACCCAAATTAATTGCAGCTTCTCAATATTTTATTTAGAGGTTCCAATACTGCAGTTTATCAGCAGCCAGCGAGGAGGTAAGATCCTCATCTACAAAGGATTCAGATACAACCATAAGAGCAACAAGACGAGGTGGTACTGCGTCAAGTGTTGTCAGGGCTGCCCGTCGAGGGTGATACTGACAGAGAACGAGGAGTTCCTCGCTGAAGTAGGAGAACACAATCATTACTGCCCCGAAGTTTTTGCTCAAGAGCTGAACGATCAGTGGAAGTGGTAGAAAGATGTTCTATTTTGTTTTACCTTAGTCAATTTTGTAAATGAAGGCTGTAAATGTAAGTTGTTAAACGAATAAATGTTGAATTTCTCAGCTCTATTTTCTTTAATTCATCATGGATCGCATCTAACTGTTTTTTATGGAGGGGCAATCATCAAAATGACTCTTCCCGTTCTGGGCGGAGCGGAAGAGAGTGTCAGACTCTTACTGAAACCCATCCGTGTTCCTTGAACTGTCCCTTGCGGTCCAGAGCCGATCCTGACATTTTTAATAAAAGGTAGTATTGTAACCGTTTTTCTTTTCAGAACTGCAGTTTCTTCCAAGCAGACGTGGTGGTACGATCCTGATTTTCAAAGGAAACAAATTCATCCGCAAGGCTAATAAGAACAGATGGTACTGCTGCAAGAGTTGTTCTCCCTCCATAGGGTGTAAAGCGAAAGTAATAGTCCCGGAAGGTGGGGAGCTTTTCGTAGAGATATGTGAACATAACCATCCTCCCTCGGTAAACTTTTAAGAGACCTAGGAAGATATAGAGGAAATTTTTATCTAGCAGTGAGACGACAAATACTATAAAAAAACTGTCACCTACGAGGAGAATGACTAGTCTCTGACCAAAATTATTTTATTTATCTACAGCCTCGAACTCGGACCATTAGTGACACCCAGTAACTAGGTCTTGGAAGAGGGCCGAACGGCAATTGCTCGATGTAAAATACTGTTTTTTTACATATAGCGACTGCAGTTTAAGTAGTAGTATAATTTAGTTTTATCCAGCCGACCATTAGCCCTACTATGACGTGCTAAAGCGATCCAATTCCGATGATGTAAACGGGATAGTGCTATTCGCTATGTATAGCTCCGTCTCCCTCTTAGAGCGGGATTATGATCGTTTTAAGACTTCATAGTAGGGCCTCATATTCCCAAATTAGCTGGGAAAATGGTAAGCTGCTGAGGATGAGCAACTGCGCACAGCTGCCTGAGATGTGCGTTAGTACGTGAAAAGTCTTTTAGCATAAAGGTAATATTTTTTTTGGCATCGACATTTTATGGTTTATTGCAATTATAACTACATCATCTCATTTCACAAGCTGTTTAAATATTGCTGTCAAACTAATTATTAATTAATTTATTTAAACTCTATATACAATAGTGGTACATGGGCGGACTTAATGTTTCAAAGCATTCTCTACCAGTCAAAGATTGACTTACTGGTTATAAAGACTATACTGTGGTAGGTGTACAATAAATAAAAATAAAATTTTATAATTGAATTTTAACGTTTCTGAAAGAATATACAGATAATATATAACGGCTTTATTTTCCGGACAGTAAATGTAATATTATTTTATTTAATGTTGTCGTTCTATTAATAGGTAAATACGCAAGTGTAAATTTTAAATAAATAGGAAAAATATATTTCATTGTTTTATATTTTCAGTGTGACTGTTGATGGTACTACATAATAATACGTTTATTTTTTAAAGGTTTTTGCTGATTGCTACAAACCTGTGGTAGTCATTGTGTATTATTCTTTAGTCTGTAGCGTTCATCATTTCTAAAGGAAGACTATCTAATAGAATATCTAAACAGACGGACGGACAAATAAATACGCATAATTTAAAACAACTATTTGTTTATAGTTCATACTAATAATAATAATAATAATTTATTTCATAAAAAATAGTGGTAAAATCTGTTACAAGGTAGAATGATAACTTAGGGATAATTTAACACATAGGTAAAAATACAAATTTTATAATCTGATGTCCTAGCTAGGTTACTTAGTAGCCTGTATTAAGGACAATCAGCTCTCATTTCCCGGAAAAGGACAAAATTAGTGCTTAGACTGTTCACAACTAAATTAAAACTTCCAATACTTAAATGTGTGTATGTGCGTGTGTGTGTGTTTGTGTGCGTGTGAGTGATGGTTAGTGTGTATTATGAATTATTTTATTATTACAAGAAGAGAAGAGATTCGGTATCCGCGTAGTTTTTGGTAGAAAGGAATTCAGTAATCCGCTTTTTGCATGTCATTTTACAACAAGTTTGCAGTGGAATTATTGCATTTAATCTATTATACAAAGATTTTCCTTGTTAAAAAAAGAATATTTTTGTAAACGTAAAGTATGTATGAGGTACAGTACATACCCTGTTTCATCTTCTGGGTATTGGCGGCCGATGTGCAACTGGAACGTAAGTGTGCTGTTGCAAAATAGTGTTGAGTATGAACATTTGGCGAACAGTGAGAACCTTGCATTTCTGGTAGAGGTCAAACGTAGGATAAAGTATTGGTCGAAAAGTATGTAGCTACCTTCAGGACTGCTCGCTGCGCTACTTCGAGAGGCTTGAGAATTGATTTTGCAGCACCACCCCAACTTGTAATACAGTAAGAGATTACAGACTGGCACATTGCGTAGTACACGGACCGTATAACATGTGCGTTGGCAGTGTGTCTAAGGATTTTAAAAAAGTAAATCAGTTTGCGGACTCGGCCAGTCAGAAGAGAAGTATGTGCTTTAAAGTTGAGATGCTTATCGAGAGTTATACCAAGGTATTTAATTGTATCAGTAGATCGAATTAGTGAACAGCTGCAGTTGGGTGGGATTAATTGACAGCAGTGAGCTTGCAAGGTTATAGGAGTCGAAGGTTGTGAAGTGATGTTGAGAGAGAAGGTAATGAGTTTTGTTTTAAGAGGCATTTAAGGTAAGTGAGTGAGACACAAGCCAGCCACATACAGCGTCAAACTCTTTCTGTGCTGCAGTCTGGAGATTAGACCACGAGCTGTCGGAGAAAGTGATGGCAGTATCATCTGCAAAAGAAACAATGCATAATTCTATCTATATCATTTGCATATGTCACCAGAAAATTGACGTTGCCTGTTTTATATACAATTTTAACTATATTTTTGTTGCAGTTTTTTTTGCTCACGTATCTATATCAGATTTGTTCTACTATTTTGGAACTATACGAGTGTTAAACTACTTTTAATTTGTGTGGTTGGCCACAATAATTTCCCTGCCAGGGTAGCGGAATTTGTTTAAAAGAGTCACCGCGGCCCTGAAACGCAAAGGGCATTTGGAGGAACACGGATGGGTTTTAGTCAGTAAGAGTCTGACACTCCCTTCCGCTCCGCCCAGAGTGGAAGGAGTCATTGGATGATTTCACATCCTAAAAAACAAAAATTATATAATATTTTGCCCTCCTGTGACTGTACAGTGGTACAGTCACAGAAGCAAAATACGTAATTCCGTTTACTTGGACGAAATATTTTTTCCAGCGATTTTGATTTAAAAACCAAACTAGTGAACCGATTTTGATGACATTTCTATGGGACCAATCGAAAAGTATCTTATATCCTTTCACATAATTTTTTTTTCAAATCTGTTCATAAATGATGGAGTTATGAGGTAACAAACTCATAGTAATTGTTGCTCGTTATTTTTTAGAGGTGCCAGTGCTGCATTTCCTAACGAGCCAGCGTGGGGGTACAATCCTACAGTATAATGGAAGAAGATACAACAGTAGGAGAAGCCAGACTAGATGGTACTGCGTCAAGAATAGTCAAGGCTGCAAATCCAGAGTAATAGTTACAAAGGATGGGGTATTTATCAAGGAAGTTGGCCAACACAACCATTATCCTTAAGGGTATTGCTGATAACTGAAACTCATTGAATTCATAGTTTAAAGTAATATTAGGGGTAGTGTACGGATATGAACAAATTAAAGATTGTAAACTAGGTTTAAAGAATCTTTATTTAAAATTCGTTATTTTGAGGGCTTTATCGCCAAGCGATAACGTCGCCCTGTAACATCAACATAATCACTTACTAACTATAGTTCACATTATCTAGTTTACACTCTCCTACATCGTAATAATATGTGGATCCGAGTAAGTTAAATCTTAAAGCTCCATTCCGGACACGCTCCATCAAAACGTGTTGCACATCTTCGACTACTCCGCATTCCTCACAGTTCGGTGACGTATCCTTTTTCATCAGAAAACATGTAAACATGATATGAGAATTAAATTTTAACATTAATTTATCGTCGTCTAATGACGAAGCATGCAGATGTAGACTAAGTAAAATTATCAATAGTGAACAAAGCAAAAGTGTCGGTAGTTACATATAAAGTTATTATAGCTGGCGAATTTGACCAGGGTACCCTCATTTATTTTTTTGTGAGTGGCTTCTCGCAGTTCAACCCATAAGGTTGTCGACTGCTTAACCGGGCTTGCCTGTGGTGACCTTAATATAATACTAAAGCCTCCAGCCAGGGCAGGGTACCCTCATAATAAGTCCTGATTATTCAATTTGTGAGGAACACAAACGCCGATTGTGCGACCTATTGTGCGAATGTGTTTGTGTGCTTGTATAGTGTGTGCACGTGTACGTTTGTTTGTGTTAACCTATTATAGTCTCGCAGACCGCTGATCATTTATGAATTAGACATTTTCTTTTTTTTTGTTACCTACGTGTTTTAGTTGTATGTGTTCTTAATTTATGATATTTAAATGGAACGTACTCATATTCATTTAAATTATAGTTATTGCATTTAAGTATATTTTATTTTATAGGTATTTGTTTTTTTTATTTATGTATTTGGTCTCATGTTACAATTTATTACAATTATATATAATTATATTTTTATAATTATAATTATATTTATATACAATTATATTTTGGCACATACCCTGTTATAGGGTACCGCAAACAAACGAACGATGGCTCGCTGCTGAGTATGTGAGTCGTCAGAATTATAAATAAAATATAATTACAGAAAGGTCATCAACATCATGCATATTGTATAAAATTTTGTGAAATATCAAAATGGAATCCAAATAACATAATACAATCATAGTCCGAATAATAATAATAAAAACAGTCAAGACAAAATGACGGCAAAAACAGCACAAAAGAAGAATCATTATTGATAATGTCATTTCAAATAATTGATAGAGAATTAATGTTAAAATTAAATTATATTAAGTCAGTTTTTAATAGAATATTTTAAGTCACAAAGTAAGTACATGTCATAGGTCACAAAGTAGGTACATATCATTGGTCTCACCGGGTCGCTCAGATTACCTGCATCTAGAATGTTTTATCAGTCATGAAGTCGTCTATAGTATAGTAGCATTTTTAGATTATTAAGATTGATTTTAATTTGCTATAAAATAAACTGGTCTTTTCTTCATCTTTTACCAGATTTGGCAATTTTTTTTTTTATTTTTTTTTTTTTTATTGTCGCTATTCTATACTGGGGGCTCTTTTCATGATTTTTAATTTTGGTTTAGGTGTAATCAATAAAGGTTTGTTTCCTCGGCTATAAGTTCGATTTGCTTCTATGTTTGATCAAAAGTAATCTCTGTGTTAATCCACGAACGTAGCTGTTTGAAAAATGTACAAAGAGGGTAGCGTTAGAATGTTGTTTTATAAAATACGGCTTACAGCTATCCAGTTGTTTAAAGCCGCGTATCTACTTGGCAACATTTAATGCGCGACATGATGCACGACATGTTGCTCATCATGTTTAACGGCAACGAGCAACCCTTGATTTAGTATCGTTTTCATATTGTGCGCCAGCTGGCGCTGTTGTGCAACTTGTGCAGTTTAAAATTAAACGCACCTATTGACGGCAAAATTTGACGCGCAACACGTGACGCTCAACCTGCACAAACTGCAACGTTACCGAACAGGTTGAGCGTCACGTGTTGCGCGTCAAATTTTGCCGTCAATAGGTGCATTTAATTTTTTTTTGCAGAATGAAGATATCATTGAGTCTGTACTTTCACCCCACAGTATTATGCAATAGTTAAACCATGCATAAGCGTAGGCATAGTACGTTGACAGCGCGGTGTCATAATTTGTGTTACTTTTTAATTTACTTAATGTGTAATAGATCTCGATAGTTTTGTTTTTAGGTTTTCGATATGTTTTTTCCATGTCAGATTATTGCCATTGTCAAGCCAAGAAGCGTGAGGTTATCTCTTTCAGGAATATTTAGATTGTTAATAAGGGTGTCTACTGTCTATGTTTAGCGGTTTTTGTTGGTATGTCCTTAATTGTAGCAAGTTACTTTTGTTTGTATTTATTTGGAGGTTGTGCTACTCTAGCCAAGTTTTAACAATTTTGTAGCAATTGTCGATTTTCGATATAGGTCAAGGTTTCAGTGATCGCAGCGCGGTACTTTTAAAAACGTACGTCGTTTACTAAGGAACGTCGTCTGCAAATATAATGCATTTAGCTTGTATTCTGGTTTAAATTGTTCTAAACTTATAGTATTTAAGTGTAGCATACTTAAATTGAATTAAATTATAGTTAATGTATATACAAATATGTATTTAACGATTTCAGTCAGTGTAATATTATATAAACCTGTATGACTTTATAAATGTATATAATAATATGTACTCTCACGTTTAGATTTTATAGTAAAATCATACTTCAACCGTTATTGTTTATATATATATAGGTATATACATATAAACAATAACAATAATATATTTATATATATGTATTTATAATTTTCTTAATGTAAGTAAACTTATTAAATTAAATAAAAAATACACGTGTTACTTCAAAATAGTTTCAGCTGCACATCACATCACACTTCAAAAATATCCATATTGCTAGTACGACATACAGCTGTCAATATGAGTGTACCAAGTGGTTCAATCATCCCCGGGCGTCGGGAGTCGCAGGGCGATCCCGGGCCACCGTAGGCGCGGGCCTGCGGACGACGAGCGTTGGCTAGCTCGCTGTCCGATCACCACCAGCCCCGGGTCGATGGCGCGTTGTGTTCCACGCGTGCCTCAAAGTGATGTCAGCATAGGAAACGGGGCCCGCTAGGGCCTGCCAGGGTTGCGGAATTTGTTCCGAAAGAGTCACCGCGGCCCTGGAACGCATAGGGCTTTAGAAGGAAGACGTATGGGTTTTAGTCAGTAAGAGTCTGACACGCCCTTCCGCTCCACCTAGAGCGGAAGAAGTCATTTGATGATTTCCCATCTTTAAAAAAAAAAGTGGTTCAATCATCACCAAATTTGTATTATTCATTTATTTAGAGCCAGAGATGCAGTTTCTAATCAGCCAGCGTGGAGGTACCATCCTACAATATAATGGAAGAAGATACAACAGGATGAGCAGCCAGACTAGATGGTACTGCGTCAAAAATTGTAAAGGCTGCAAATCTAGAATATTGCTTACAAAGGAAGGGGACTTCATCATGGAAGTTGGCGAACATAACCATTAAGCCTCGTGAACACTGCTGAAAGTAAAAGTCATAAATATTTCATTTTAATTAGTTTATCTTAATCAATGCATTATGTTACTTCCCTTAAAAAAAAAAGTTTTAAAATTAAGGGGTGATATTCTCATTCATGTGAACAATTCAAAAGTTGTGAACTGCATTACTTGGAGCTTATTTAATAAAATTTAAACATTAAACATTTTAAGGCACTTTCTGTTATGCCCAGGCACGTAACAGAACAGTGGAAAGAATGGTCTGAGAGGTCTTTTAATTTTTTTTATTTCTTTTACAAAGGGGTTCCAGAGCTGCAGTTTATAACCAGCCAGCGAGGAGGCACGGTCATCCTGTACAAAGGTCACAGATACAATAATACGGGAAGCCAAACCAGATGGTACTGTGGCAAGTACAGTCAAGGCTGTAGATCACGGATCATAGTTTCAAACAAGAAGTTTATCAGGGAGGTTGGCGAACATAGAAATCATGTCCCGAAAGATTTAAATTTTAACTTTTAGAATAATATGCGATAGTTATTTTGATTTTAAAAGTTCATAATATTGCTGATTTTTGTGAGCATATCGGATGGCGGAAAATTTTGAGTAAAACTGTGACTGTGTTTACGATTAGAGAAAGAACAATAAACTGATGAATGGATTTTGCTAACGATGATTTGGCTAGAAAGGAATTGACTATTTAGATATCGGCTAATTGTGTGAGTGACGTTTTGACGTTTGTACCGGTGGGATATCGCTGTCTGTTTCTTCGCGCGGAAAAATACAAAAAAAAAAAACAATACAGTGTTCCAAAAGTTTTTAATAAAGAGTCTATTACATGATACTGAAGAAATATAGAAGTGAAAACTCGTGATCGCTCCAAAAGTGCATAATTTGTATGTAATCACAAGAACCTAATCCCAAAGACATACCCACATTTATTATAACTTTAGAAAAATTGAAACATTCAAAGTCCGTCAATCGTTGTTTACCTAAAAGTTCAGTGACCGTAGACAAAATATCTTAAAATAATGCCGGCAAAGTGCGGAGGTTGCGGCAAGTTTGTGTCGGCAATAGATACGACAAGGTGTATGAAGTGTAGCGTTGGGATTAGGTCACGAGAATGATGATGAATATTAGTTATGTTACGAAGAAACGATAGACAAAGAGAAAGAAAGGAAATGGTTAGGCAATACTTCTTGAATCCAAGCAATACTTCTGAAAAGTTTATCTTATAGAACTAATAAAATCATCTAATATATATCAGCTTGTTTTATTATCTTGATTTTTAAATACCCAATGATAAAATAAAGCCGAGTTTTTTTTTTATTTGTGATGATTTTGCTCTTGACCCTAGTCTAGGTCATAGATGACAGAGACAAAGTCGACGATGGAGCGAACGTACCTAGAAGAAGCCTGTTCACTAGCCTCAAAGCCTCATTTGCTTTACCGTTGGCGGTTAAAAATATGTCTTAAGCGTTATGCTAATAAAATCCGATCCGCCATAAGTACGCGATCGTCGTCATCCTGCTGGTTGACTCTGAAACATCTCACCGTGAAAACTAAGGTGTAGTGAACTTGATGGATTGAGCTCACTTCGTATTCACTTCACCTATATTTTTAAGTTGAGATGTTTACAGAATCGCATAGCTGATAAGTAACTGATTTCTCTTCTAAATATTATATTAAAATTAACCAATGTGCCTAGCGCATAATATTTTTTTAACCTTTTGAACGCCATTGTTACATATACGTAAGCGCGTGCCCTGTGCGCCAAACGTCACAAATATGTGACAAAAAGTACGGCAAATTTGTGGCGTGACGTCGGGGGTACGCCGATGCGTTTATGCTCTGGCGTTCAAAAATAGTATCTATAGAGTAAATAGAATAAAGACAACGGTTATGATTTCAACTGCAGCTCATTTTACACACAAAACTTATGGATTCTGGAACTACTTACTACCTTGCTATTTTTTTTTCTATTTAGAGGTGCCATTGCTGCAGTTTGTGCCCAGCAAGCGCGGAGGAACGATTCTTATCTACAAGAATAACACTTACGTCCAGATGGTGAGCAAAGTTCGGTGGTACTGCTCCAAGAAGTTCCGAGGTTGCAAGTCGCGAGTTGTCTTGACGGAAAATCGTCAGTTTGTTACTGAACTAGGGGATCACAATCATCGCCCTGCGATGAGCAGTGTTTATATCTAAAATTTAGGTATTTGTTCTTTTACGTTCGGTTACAGTTGATATTTTCCCGATTCAAAAATATTTTGAAGCGACTTCGAAATAATAATAGTATTATTTTTATTATTTATGAGTTTCACATATTGCTTAATTAATTTATAAACTAAGCCCCACATAACCGTAGTAATGGTTTGACTGTGGAGTCGGTGAGTCTCTTCATATACACTCATTTGTTAATTTGTACTTATGGAATTATACACTGTAGCACTTTAACACCTTTCTAAATAATATCTTCTTAATTTATTCTTAAAACAATTTTTATTCGTTTCACTCTTTATGTCTACCGGCAGACTGTTCAGTAGGTATGGTACTCGTTTTTTTTTAAATAATAGGTAAAACCTTTTTTAATATTTTTATTTAAGTTCCTTAATTACACAATTTTTGTTTTAGTTAGTACCTATTAGGAATAAAAACCCCTTCCGGGTAGAAGTTTCCTGCAGCAGCATTCCATTCCATTGTGTCCAGCAGAGTAGCTGGACACAACGGAATGTACCTTGTTTCCAGCTACTCTTATTATGTCATCTGTCCACGAGTTTGGACTTTCACACACTTTCAAATTTCGACATAGGTAATTTGTTAAGAATATTATGATGCATATCTAGGGTAGTAAGTAGGGTATATTCTTCAAGATTACTTCAATTAGTTTAGTTCTTCATTCGTAGGAACATATTACCTAAGTTTATCTTTGGAATATCATAAAATGTAAACTCCATGTCAATGTATAATGTTATTTTTATAAGTTCAATAAATAAAATAAATTTAAAAAAAAGTTTTTTTTATTACAACCTGGTGATGTATGAAGCACTTACTTTTGTGTATTTCCTTTTTTTTAGAGGAACCAGTTCTGCAATTTGTAACCAGCCAGCGCGGAGGTCAGGTACTCGTCTACAAAGGTCACAGGTACTACCAGACGAGCCAGGAGACTAGATGGTATTGCATCAAGTACGCTCATGGCTGCAAATCGAAGATAATAGTCTCAAAAGACAAGAAGTTTATTAAGGAAGTGGGTGAACATATACATCAAGACAGAAGGTCATTTAGGAGTTCTAAGGTCGTAAAAAATGTTAAACTTGCGTCAGGATACGTGACCCTGATCGAAAATTCGTAAGACGGAGGGAAAGTTCTGAAGTGTTAAATTTTTAATGTAATATAAATTGTCATGTTTGTTTACGATAGCGCAATAAATGCATATTGTATTTAACCACTTAAATTATAGTACTTTTATACTGATGATTAAAGCAATTCGTGCGAAATTATTCCCTAACCATTTCAAAATATAAAAAATGCACAGAGTTAATGTTCAAGTTTTCACTTCTGCCGGCACTCCCGGAGTGCCGTTTTTTTTTTACGCGTTCACGCTAAATCTCGTAACCTTAGACCAAATGCTGTAGCTGAAACGTCATGTTTGAAAGGGAAACTTGACGTTTCAGCTTCTGTTACGTCATGAAAAAATGAAGAAACAACCAAAAACACCGACTTCCGAAAATTATGTTGTACTTTGCATTGGGTTTTTTGGAAGTCGGTTGTATTTTTTTTTTGTTCTCGGTATCTAAACTTTGAATTCTCAAAAAGCGGGAGGAAGAGTCAGACTCTTACCGGCTAAAATCCACCCGTATTCCTTCAAATGTCCCTTACTTACCGCGGCCCTGGAACGCACCAGGGCCGCGGTAACTTTTTTTTTAATTTATTTTTTTTATTAAATATGGTTTGCTCTTGACTCTAGTCTAGGTCATAGATGACAGAGACAAAGTCAACGATGGAGCGAGCTTACCCAGAAGAAGCCTGTTCACTCTAATTTTGAAGAGATTAGGGTTGTATGCGTTCGGAAACACATACGCAGGCAGAGAGTTCCACTCCTTTGCTGTGCGCATTATAAAAGACGTTCGTTAAAAATTCGGCAACCCTGGAAGTATTTACCAACTTGCTATTTTTGTAATTGTTACTTTTTACTTTCTATTCAGAGGTGCCATTGCTGCAGTTTGTGCCCAGCAAGCGCGGAGGCACGATCATGATCTACAAGACCAACACTTATGTGCAAATGAACAGCAAAGTCCGATGGTACTGCTCCAAGAAGTTCGCTGGTTGCAAGTCACGGGTGATCGTGACAGAAGATGGGCAGTTCGTAACAGAGATAGGTGATCACAATCACCGACCGATGCATCCAAGGAATGTACATACTTGAATAAAGTATTAAGGTTTTAGGGTGGTTTTTGACGTGACAGCGGTAAATAAATCGATGAAAGCCGGCTGCACACACGAAAAAGGATGACTCATTATAACGTTACGCTCATTGTAACGTTACGATCTATTCATCAATTTTTTGTTATGACGTTGTCACGTAAAACTATCGTCCGTAAACTGACTTCTCAGACAAACAATTTTTTTTGTCCATTTTAGTTCTTACGGGAACGATCATGTATTCGCAGAATCGAAGTGAACACTTAGGCGAAGTGAACGACAAGTGAGCTGTCAAACCATGCAAACAAGATGGAATGACAGCTCACTTGTTAATGTTGTTCACTCCACCTTAGTGTACACGGTGAGATGTCGAAAGAATAGACCGGCTGTAAGCAACTCATCGTGTGTAAGCTTAGGTGAAGTGAACATATAGTAAGCTAGCAATATATCTACAAACAAGATGGAATAACAGCTCACTTGTTAATGTTGTTTTAGTGTACACTGTGATTAACTAATCGAGTTTGTTAAAATAAAATACCTGATGGTATTTGTTTTACTTCACGTCTGATTTTTTCTTGTTTCTCTTAGTTTTAGTATGAATGTAATCGAATAAAGAATTTGATATACATATATAATTGTTTTTAATAGTCCAGTATATGTAAATCCGAATATATGTCATTCACAACGAAGTCGTCGTCTTTGTGAACGTTAAACTCAGCAATTTTTCTGATCGTCGTCGTAAACACAAACTTAATTTCACACGCAAAAAGTTCAATCTTCATCGCCACTGAGAAATATGGAGCAGGTTCCTTGCCAACTAGGAGCGGAATGAAACAACGTCTCGATAGCACAACGTATATTTGCAGACTGGCGCGGCGGTAGTGACATTATTAAATTATAACGTACTACCCACTTAGTCTAAATATCAACACATACATACAATATGTTGGTTTTGATTTAATAGTGTTTTATTAATTACTAGCTCCTTTCCGTGGCTTTTAACTCAGGGGGGCTACTCTCTAAGACCGAAGTCCATAGTTTCGGGCTTAGTTGCGGGCGTATTCTAGTCCGTATCACCTAACCACTAAGAATTAATGACAACACGATTTGACAGTTACTGTCAAATTGTGTTGTCAATCATTCTTAATTCGGGTTCGGAACTAACTGTAAGTCCGTAGGTGATACGGAGTAGAATACGCCCGAAACTACGGACTTCGGGTTTAGGGAGTAGCCCCCCAGGTCAGGCTAACCGCGTGCTTTTATTCGAATCGGTTCACTCTTTTAATAATGAATATTATCAAACAACCTCAAAATGTTGTTAAATTGATTAGTAACATAGTGTAATATAGTCGGTAAACGGTACCGTTTATTTTTCAGAAGAAATCCCGGAGTTTCTACGATATTATAAACAGTACCGCGACGCGAATCCTGACCGGTTCCCGACAAGGCAAGAACAAGAAGCACCTCCCAATCCTGCAGGCCGAGTCAGCGATATTCTTAAGTCAATTATTAACATTAATAAACCTGGAGAATAACGCAAGTAGGTACTCCGGATTTGGCACAAAACAACAAACATCTTGTTGTACAACAGGTACTTACGAGTGATGGAGAAAGATTTCTTTATGTACACTGTACTGGGTTATTTTTAATGACCTCCCAATTGTCATGTCATTTTGCATACATCGTGTCAGTCAAAGACACTATGTATGCAAAATAATAATAAGCAAAATAAAACAGCTATTCTCACAAATATACTGAACAGCTGATTTTTTTTTCTTGAAAAATATTTGATTAGGCATTAAAAATAGCCCTGTGTAGTCGAATTTTTGTTGAATTGACCATGTACTGTACTTATTTACGACTGTTACTACATTATTGTATACTAAATTATTTAAACCTAACCTAAGTTATAACATCGCCTTGGATTCATCTGTGAAGGTTATACCGACTGCCCTGTTGGACGAGTAGTTACTGACCCTGACTGCTAAACTGGAGGTCGTGGGTTCGTTTCCCACCCAGGACAAATCTTTGTGTGATGAGCATGATCATTTGTTCTGTGTCTGGGTGTAATTTTTCTATAATATGTATGTATTTAGAAATATATAAGTATGTTTATCATGTTTGGTTGCCATAGCACAGGCTCTGCCTAGTTTGGGATCGGATGACCGTGTGTGAGTTGTCCCAAGATATTATTATTATTTTCGGATGTGTTCTTTTTCTCAGCTCTGGGCTGGTTTCGTCTACATTTACGGGTTAAAACCAAGTAAATGCAGCGTGTAATGTGTACCTATTCAAGATGAGAGTGTATTTTCATCTTCCAACTGCATGAATTTTCGAACTATTCTACATGTATTTAATATGGCAGCTTTCTGTAGGTTTATATAGACAGATTCTTCTAACTCTAGTAATTTTAGACTACGGAGCAGATGATGTGGGATTACACCTGTCGTGGACAGAACTATGGGAATAACATAAACTTTTTCTTGTCTCCATATTCTTGTGACTTCGTCTTTAAGTTCGGCGTATTTGCTAATTTTTTCAGCTATTGTTTTTTGTAGGTTGTGGGTATTAGGAACTGCGATGTCTATGAGGTAAGTGATTTTTTTTATTTTATCCTGAAGCGTTATGTCTGGTCTGTTATAGTGTATGGTCTTATCTGTAAGTATGGCGCGATCGTAATATAGTTTGTATGTGTCATTTTCTAGAANGATGTTTTCTTTTTCTCAGCTCTGGGCTGGTTTCGTCTACATTTACGGGTTAAAACCAAGTAAATGCAGCGTGTAATGTGTACCTATTCAAGATGAGAGTGTATTTTCATCTTCCAACTGCATGAATTTTCGAACTATTCTACATGTATTTAATATGGCAGCTTTCTGTAGGTTTATATAGACAGATTCTTCTAACTCTAGTAATTTTAGACTACGGAGCAGATGATGTGGGATTACACCTGTCGTGGAGAGAACTATGGGAATAACATAAACTTTTTCTTGTCTCCATATTCTTGTGACTTCGTCTTTAAGTTCGGCGTATTTGCTAATTTTTTCAGCTATTGTTTCTTGTAGGTTGTGGGTATTAGGAACTGCGATGTCTATTATTATTATTATAATAATGAATGAATAAATAATAAATGAATAATTTTCTTCTTAAAAAACAATATATGTAGTGTATGTAACCAACATTTAGAATTGCTTTGAATTGTACCTTGCTACTTAATTATTGTTAGTCTCTAATATATGATTTTCATGTACTTATTTAATGCCAGCCTTCTAAGAAGGATGTAAAACGGCACCGACGACATCGATATAATTTTAGAAAAACATTTTTTTTTAAATATATTTTTGGGATGTATCGTGAATACGTTTTCCGTTTGGAATTATAGGTATAAGTACCTCCATACCAGGATAAAGACCTCATTAAACCCCTAGGTGATATGATATGGTATATAACATATCTTCCATAAACTCCCATAGTCTATGTCTGAGAGAGATTATTTCACGAAACCAATCTTCAGTAAAAATTACTGCTGATTTACTGGTTGCTATTTAGATGAAATAAAAAATTAAAATATTCTACTCGTTTCATTTATCAGCCACTTGCGAGTACTAAATATTCCTAAATAAAACATATCCAAGACACACAGCTTTCGAAGATAAGCTAAAGCTTTCACAACTGGCTTTAGTTCTCATAACTTGTTTTATTTTTCAGAACCAAACCCCGGATACGAAATTATACATCTCTTGAACGGAAAATCTCTTATCATGTACCAAGACTATACTTTCTCTTACCAGGGGCCGAAAAACGTGAAGTTGTACCCCTACTGCTCCAGAAGGTCTTCTACAAAGTGTACTGCGAAGTTGAAACTAGATAGGGGTGGAAATTTAGTAAAAGCGTATACAGATCACAATCATCCACCACCGAACTATACCAAATTGAACAGTGGAATGTATTTGAAAATTGATTAAAAGGGTGTTCAAAGACAGGAAAATCTACCATAGGATCTCATTAAAATATTATCATCTTCCTGCTCTTGACCCATGTTACAACAACTGAAAACATATTAATCATTAGAGTTTAATTAAGTCTAATTTAACTATTTAAATAATTTCTCTTATGTTCTTATTTAGGTAGGTTTACTTAAAAAAGTAAAACTATATGAAAAGCTTAGGAATAGGAATGAAAACCGGAATGAAAAGAGGAAAGCCGTAGAAATTTACCGTTCCCGTATAGCCTATAGCATTCCTCATGATTGTGGCTATCAAATACAAAAATAAACGTTCCAAATCCGAGTGGTAGCTCCAGAGATTAGAGCGTTCAAACAAATAAACAAACTCTTCAGCTTTATTATATTAGTATAGATATAGTATATCGTATAATATACATAGTATAGATATAGTATATCGTATAATATACATAGTATAGATATAGTATAGATTTTAATTTAGGGACACCACCAATTTGACATAATTTAAACTTATGTTGAGTAAAACTTTTTTATAAATCTCTCCTGTCGCAGGTTTGCAGCTAGCTTAAAAAATAAAATCACTGTCTTTGTACATTTCAATTATCATGTTTCTACTTATTTTTCTGTGTTAATTAATTTGCGAGTTTGATTCCCTCACGCAAATATCGCCTATAGATAGTTATTTCGGGTCTGGTGTTTGGGTGTATGTATAAGTCTGAATGATTTAAAAGTACACACGATACAGGAGAAATGTCCAGTGGGAAAACTTAAAAAAAATTAAATGTATAAATCGTAAATACGTATTGTATTGTGCATTTATGGTGTAGCATAAATTATGTTGTTAAATATGTTTTCAACTTATTAAAAATGCAATTTTCCAAATTTTTATATTTGTGTATACTTTAATCAGTTAAACAATAAAACAATAACAGCTAACTTTTTATAGTATCGGTTACTATTAATTAGTCATGATCATCCTCTGCCAAGCCGTTTCCTAACTATATTAGTGCCTTTCACCATTGATTAGTGCTAAATAAAAAAAAACATTAAAATTTTCTTTTAAAATCTTATTTTGTGATATTTAGATTGTGACTCGCCACAATTAGTACCTATTTACTAGATTTTCTGAATGGAGTCCATTTTGTTTAACGCTGGGTTATTGGGGCCTGTTGGCTTTGAAAACACTACCTCCGCCGACGACCCCTAATGTTTATTTAACACGACGATATTATACGATACTCAATACTCAATACTCAATTCTTTATTGCATTCCACAATGTAGACTTAGGTGGTAAACATTTCTTTGGTAACAATCGTGGACCCTGTCGGGCACAGCAAAAGTAAGTATGTGGAGAGGACTTATCATTTAAGTATATAATAATGTAATTATGCTAAAAAAAAAAAAAAAATTGACATTAACATTAGAATTTACATTGCAAAAGACTTTATTTTTCAAGTTTTAAAGATTTATCACTTAAATATTCGTTGACACTGTAATAACATTTTTTTAGTAGTAACTTATTTAACTTATTTTTTGACTTCCCGGAAAGCATATGAAAATTTTGATAGTTTTGATTTTATGTTTTGTATGTGTGACTTCCAATTTATATTTTTATTTATTTATTTATTTACACTTTACGCACACAAATGTACAGAGGCGGACTTATTGCCATAGGCATTCTCTACCAGTCAACCTTTGGGTGATGCAGAGAATGGTGGTAGGTGCAATATGGTGAATAAAAAGCGATTGATATTTAATTAATACATACAAACATTTAAATAAATAATACGAATATATAAACTATACACACAATATAAATATATAATAAATACTCAAATTAACAAGATAAATAGGTACACGAAATACTTAAACAATAACAACAAATAGGTAATTGGAAAACATTAGCGATGTGATGATACTACTGCCAACTATGTATTTTTGTCTATGGTTATGCCTAATAGTTTGAATTCATTAACTGTTTCTATTTTATGGTTATTAAAGGAAAAGAGTACATTTAGAGGAGTTTTTTGGTGGGGATGGAAAGTTATGAGTTTAGTTTTTTGGAAGTTTATTTCAAGGTTGTGTTCGTTCATCCAGGTTATTATTTTGCCGAGAATTTCATTAAGGGCACTGTTTAAGTTCATATTGTCGTGACATTGGGTGAGAATGGAGATGTCGTCCGCAAATAAAACGCAAGGTCCGGTTTCTGCTATAAATTTTGGGAGATCATTGATATAGATGAGAAACAAAAGACATCCAATAACACTTCCTTGTGGTATTGATGCGCTAATCGCCTTTATGTGAGACCGAAACTTTTGAAGTTCGTTTATAGTGTTGTTGAAGTATTCTATCTCTACTAGCTGTGCTCTGTTTTCCAGATAAGATTTGAACCATTCATATGCCTTACCGCGGATCCCTAATCTATATAATTTATTTAATAAAATGTCATATTGCACTCTGTCATAAGCTTTGGTCATATCAAGAATTAACCCTACTGCGTATTTTTTATATGTCCTGTCGTCTTTCGCTTCGCGGAAAATCTACGCCACAGGATTAAATAACGTTAATATACGTTTTAAAATATAAAAAAAATAGTAGTCCACTAGTATCGGGAACAAGCGCCGGTCAGGTCAGGTCAAGCCCTTAACAATGCAAGCCGTATACAAAATAATAAAAAAAAAACTTTGCTTTTGCTCACTCAAATTGAGTTGTATGTATGCGGTATGAGTGAGAGAGCTCACTCTTCTCAGTATAGACGATCATAATACATAAACTAGATGCGTTGTCGGAACTCTAAAATGGCGACATAAAAGAAGGTAACTTCCGCGACCTTGTGTGCGTATACGCAGCACCGATAGTGCTTGCGCTGTTTTTTAGAGCTGTGATGCTATATAAGTATTTGCTTGCGTCTTCGTATGCGCATGTCCCGCTTTTTCCCGTTCCCGTAGGAATTTACCGTTCCCGTATAGCCTATAGCATTAACATATAAAAAAAGAATTATCGACGAAAGCTTTTTGTTTATCTGTACTGTTACAATCTTTAAATAAGTGTTTACTTAAAAAAATATATTTTTCTTGCAGATCGTATCGAACACCTACCAACTGCCCGCGGCCGTATTTATATGTTCAGAAACTATTCATTCTCAAATCGAAATGGGAATATTTTTTACTGTTCTAAGTATAAGCGACGTGGTTGTCCGGCAAGATTGAAGGTTGATACATGGGGTAATATCTTGCAAGCAAATACGAACCATAACCACGCTCCTCCGAGGTATCAAAAGGCTGGCGGACTGTATTATTGTGTAGCTAGATAAAGTGACATGAAGCTCATTTTTTTGGCTTTTAATATCGTCTGTTTCGACGTGTAAAACTCAGACCTATTTTCTGCTAAGGGCACGAACAAACGCTGCCAATCGGCGTTTACTTTAAATGGCTATTGACAAGCGAAAATTGGTCTTGAAAGCGTGTTTGTACGTATTTATGTATTTTCTGTCTATCGACCGTCGGTTAGTTGTATATTTATGTAAATCAATTAATGTAATTTAAATAAAAGGTTGTATGTGTCGATGATTCAAATCAAACGGATTAATTCCATTCCAGAATCTAAACTCAGGAAGTACCTCTTTCAACTAAACTAGAATCTAATTAACTTCGCTCTCTTAACTTTATTCTTTCACTTCTGTCTTCATGTCTTTGAATACTAAACTATCATAATGTAATAACAAACTTTTTATGGCATAGAGAGACAAGCAAAAGAGTGGTCCTCCAGATAGTGAGTGGTCCTCGCCATCTATGGATATCGGCTATACCAGGGATGAGGTACCCCGCCGGTTTCGTTGTCTTCTCTTTTCCAAGAAAATTTCAATAGGGGCCTATTGGAATTTTGTATGAGTAAACCATGTTGTAGCTCCGCGAAAATACCTCAGAAAGAAAACCCATTTGTCAGATCTAAGGTCATAGCACACATACCGACTCGGAAAGGGATCGTCACCGTATCAACTCGAGCCGTGAAGTATTCTTTGTACTGCAACGCACACGAACCGGAATCGTAACGTAATCGCCTCGCCTCGGGGCAATACGGCGATAAAGGCGGTATGGTGACGATCCCTTTCCGAATTGATATGTGTGCTATGACCTTTAACAGTGTACATATGTTTGAATATTGTTGTATGTTTATGGAGAAAAGCCATTTTAGTAAGCCTTGATGATTACATGAACTATGTGTGTGGCATAATAGTCAATAACCAATCTTCCTCAAAATGCGGCACGCGTGTAACCTAAATAAATATAGATTGTGAAATTGTGAATTGTTTGTTTGCTTCCTTCCCTTTCAATTAATCTTTCTTTTCCAAAAAATCTTAACGGGGACGCTGTTATTGTTAAAGCTAACTACGTATGTTTTAGAAAAAAATAATGCCTTTTGCGGTGTCATATTAAAACTACTAAAAAACCTTGCTCATATTCAATGACTACTATACATAACCTACAAAAAAAAACCTTTTTTTTTGCAGATCGTATTCAACATCTTGTTACTCACAGCGGCCGTATCATTATGTATAAGAATCATACATATTCATATAGAAATGGTAAAAGTACCCTCTATTGTTCTAAGTATGTGCGAGGCAAATGTCTGGCAAGATTGAAGGTTGATACAAGTGGAAGAGTCTTGATGGCGCAGACTGATCACAATCATGCTCCTCCGAAGTATCAATTGGTCGGCGGAAAGTATGTTTGTGTAACTAGATGAGGCAACATCGTATAGATAATATTCGTTTTATAGAGCCTATGATATCACCCCATGTTTGCCAGTTTTAAATCGTTTGTTTGCATGCTTCCAATAGGGCAAATATAATAGGTTTCTAAAGCTTAACCAGCTCTTGGGCGAAATAGATCTTTTAAAATATAGTGTGTTTATACATATATAGTAATGTGTTTAAACTAAAATTTGTTAATACTGTGAAAATACATACTTATGTATGAAAATGTAGGTTTTCAGTCTGTCTACAATTGTTTATTTCTGATTACAGTAATGAAGATTAATTCCGTGTTTATTATTTTATTACAACTGTCTTTCTTGAGGACTGACCGTTCTCCTGGGCAAAGACCTCCCAACAGTCAGGCATTTTATGCAATTTAGTTTTTTTTTGTTTTCTTCCTGAAGATGTTTAAAGTATCTAAACGTGATATTAAAAACTATAGTAATATATTCCTTTAATTTATTTGGAGTAAACCTGTGAAAAAATAACTACTATGCTGCTGAGTCATACTAAAACTACTTAAAAAATGACTGCGTTTTACTGGGTCATATTAAAACTACTACTACTAAAAATATCTGCCTGTTGCTGCCTGTTGAATTACTACATTTTTTTTGTAATAACAATTCCAAATAGTTAAGATAATACTTAATTTGATTTTTAGGCCTAACGATGAAATCGACGGCGGCGGAGTGGTCTAAAAGATACAGAGCAAAAATAAAACAGAACCCAGAAAAGTATGAACTTTATAAAAAAAAGGCTGCGGAAAGACTGAAGAAGCATTTAAATAAGAAGATAAACAATGTGACTGAAGAAGAAAAAAAAGCCATCCAAAAGCGATGGAGAGAACAAAAAAGAGATCAAAAATTAAAAAAGAACAGTCATTAAGACATGAAGAATCTGCAGCTAGACAGCAGGTGCAGAACAGCAATCAGCTGAAGCAGGTTCCTCGTCCGTTTCTAATAAATTTTGAAAAAATAAGTAACAATCACAGGACGGCTCTGAACAATATAGACAAATATATAACAGCTCTAAACAATATAAAGAAAAAAGTTTTACCGAGCGAAAAAGCATTACGAAAAATAAATTTATTTAAGTACTAAAGAACAAAAACGAGAAACTTAAGGCACTATAAGTGATGGAGGTAGCACTATGCGAAACATACACAGTCTGCAAGAAAAGTCCTTAAAAAAGAGAAATTAAAAGTAAAGCATTAAAAAAATACAAAAACGAACACAACACCGGAACGAAACTTGTTAGGACTTTTAAGTCCTAATCAAGTAAGGAAAACTAAATTCAAGAGCAAACCAATCAACTAAAGTATTGTGGGGGACTTAAAGAAGAATAGAAAGAAAGAAAGAAAAAGAGTTTATTTGCTGTTTACTTACTACACTTTCAGTCGACAGCGATGCGGATGAATTTTTTGACGCCATATTTTAGGGTTAGTTTAGTTAGGAGTTTTTATTTTTATTTCTAGTGTATATAGTTAGTTCAGTATTTATAGAATAAAATATTCTGCGACAAGCACGACGCATACCAAAAATAAAAAAACATACCAAAGTTTTGCAAGAGAAGTTCTACAATCGTGATTATATTATAAGAACTGCAGCCAAATGGGAAACAACGACAAAGAATAAAAGAAAAGTGCAGATCAGATAGATACAAGGATGAATGCGGAAAGTATAGCTTCACTACGTTATACAGTTATAAGCTATATTATGTACTTTCGAATATTGCGACGATCAGAAACACCTGCAAGTGTATTAAGAAATTCATATTTAATGCTCTGAAACTCAAAGAAGTCATACCACACAAGAGCATTATTGAGCTATTAAATGAAATCGCATGTGACATTTAATCTTTTACCTGTGTGTACAACAAAATGTCAACAGTGTAAAATTGCAAAGAAGACATTATTTGCAAGGTGAGGTAACTCGGTTCAAATGAGGTAAGGTGATTCATAATCTGTCACATTACAGGAAAATCTTAAAAATATTTAGTGTATGTTTAAATGTAAATGTCGATGATAAGATTACACTTATGAATATTCATTCCGTGTTTATTATTTTTGCAACTGTCCTTCCTGATACTTGAGCAGAGAGACATTCATGGGCAAAAGGTCCATTTTATGCGAGCATTTTATGTAATATCTTTCAAAACTGCTTTTCTTAAAATGGAGAAGGATATAATAATATTATCGTTAAAAATCCGGTTACCCTTAAGCAAAACTTGAAGACATGTGATATCTACCTAACCGACTGGGCCTTTGTTGTGAATTACGTTTCGCTCCTTCCTACAGAGGGGAGGCATTTACATTTACCCCAATAGTGAGAACGTCATGCTTCTGATACATTTGTGATTGGCGAGTGCGCGATAACATTCTGGTTTCTATTGTAGCCATCAATATAGCAGAACAATAATGTGGGATTGAACGACGATACATCGAGCGTCATTTATATATCGTAATAAATAATACCAACATACTAACATTGCATTTATTTAGTTACATGTGGTTAAAATATTCAATTTCCAGTACAACGTGTAACAGAATAAACGCAAAACCTTTTAAGGGGTCATTGTACTCATCATTATGAATAACTTTTGTATGGGAACAACCCCGAAATCGCGAAAAAAACAAGTGCTCGTACTGCACAGCTGATTTTTTTTTTCGTGATTTTGTCGAGTTATGCGCACAAAAATGTATGGGGGAGTCTATTTTCTTTGTCGAGATTTCAGTTTTGATCCCATGATAAAAGTTGTTTATAATGATGAGTACAATGATCCCTTAAGAGGTTTGCGTTTATTCTGTTACACGTTGCATATTATAGTATATATAAATTAGGCTAGAAAAAAATGCTGTCATTTATAACTACAACCCCTGGTGTGAACGTAAATGTTTATTATAATTTTATTATCATTAATACCAATTTACAGAATATGAAACACTGACATATATCGTAACTACCCAAAATAATGGCTTGATGATGTATCAAGACTACACGTTTTCGTTCATTGACAAAACTAGAAAATACCTACGATGTTCCAAAAGGACTCGGGGGAAATGCGAAGCGAGGATACAATTGAATGAGTACGGAACCATCATATCAGCTGAAACTACCCACAACCATCCACCTCCAAAATATGTTAGGGCAATGAATGGACAATATTTAAAAATTGGTTGATAGTTCGTACAAGACAAAATGACATTTAATCAGCGAAAATGACTGTCAAATATAAAAAATAAAATTGATATGAACTACCGACATGTCACGTGATTGTACCACATTTCTCCGACAAACAAAATCCCGACGAACGCTATCTCGACAGATCATTTTACCGACCTGAAGTAGACCGACAGAACAGTAAGCCGATGGAGTTTAACTCGACAGAACGCTATCTCGACAGTCATTTGGTCGACAAAACACTAGTTCGACTAACAGTTGACCGATTGAATTCCATTCCGACGTACAGTAGACCGACAGAACACTAAGCCGAAAAGGTTTGTCCCCCCTGATACATTAGCCAAAACATTGGTGACAAGCGGCATAACCACGAATTTTGAAAAATAGTCTTCAATAAATGTGGAAAAGGTGTTTTTTTGAGACAATTGGAGAACTTGTCACCTAACGTGAATCAACAACAGAAACGTGTATGGATGTAATATACTAATATACTCTTTGGCCTGCTCTGTAGGCTGAAAATTACTGGATATGACTGAAATGGATTTAGAAAAAATAAATTTGTCATCACTTGCTTGTACTTAAAGGGAGAGAAAAAAAATCTTCCACGTATGACGCAGGACGTAGTATAACTATTCCCCAAGAGTTTACACAAATTAATAAAGAACATTTTCTGATGGGATATTATGTTTACAATGGTGAATCACCTTTTTGGATAATTAATGGATGGTACTTTTCGCTGTTGCCCTTTACCATTTACATATTTACATTGTAAATGGTAAAGTAGCCCAGAAACCATCGCCTGGGCTACTTTCTAGCAAAACTTTTAATTGCTACTTCATATTTTTAGAGATTATAAAATCATACGCGCAACAACGAATTAACATCAATTTAAATCCATCTTTTATTCTCATGGACTTCGAAACAGCGGCTATAAAGGCTGTAAAGAGGGTCTTCCCAAACACAAAACAAAAATGCTGTTTCTTTCATTTTAACCAAAATATATGGCGACATGTACAGTCAGCTGGATTGGCCAAAAAATATGGTGAGAATGGTGAATTCGCTCACAAAATCAGGCAAATAACCAATAATAATAATAAAAATAGTAGCCTATAACCATCTCCAAGGTTCCATCTATCTCTGTACATCCATCTCTGTATGTCCATCAAAATTGGTTCGGCAATATAGACGTGAAAGTGTTACAAACAAACAATCTTACTTTAGCATATATGTATAATACTAGATGTCACTCGAAATTTAATTTGAATATTACTAGCTTTTGCCCGCGACTTCGTACGCGTATAACCCGTTCTTTTCCGTTCCCGTAGGAATTTCGGGAAATCTTAGTGATCCCTTACACTCCCCAAGGAACTATGCTAAATTTCAGCTGTCTACGACCAGAAGTTTCGGCTGTGCGTTGTCTGTCAGTCACATAGTCAGCCGGTAACGAAAAAGATGTATATATTAGGATATAGTATAGATTCGTATTATAATGTTAGGATTAGGATTAGGAAAGTGTCGTAACAGTAGTTGTTATACAATGCTGAAATTGCGTGTTTAATGTGGCATTGAATGAAAACCAGAGATTCAAGTGTAAAATAATTATAAGTGAAAATAAGTAGATTAAGTAAAGAGATTGATGATTTTAATTTTATTATTTGAATGTTTATTTTTTTAAGTATTAACATAACATAACTCCATGCATAGTTTCATTTGTGAGGGGTACCTTTGTGCATTTTATTAATATGATGAACTATAAGATAAAAAATATGAATAAAAACCCACATTTTATGGTTTCAGTATTAATTTGTTTTCTGTACAATGTGGATTTCGTTTTATTTTACTGCTTGTTTTTTTCTTTACCTGCCTATTAAAGAGTTCCACTTTCAACGGGTTTTTTCGTTCTGTGTCTGAATGGGTCAAAGGTAAAATCACAGCTTCCGATTTTCTTAAGAATGTACATTCAGCTTGAGTAATTAGTTTACTGTATAGAAATTTAAATCTGAAGCTTAGATCTTATATTTTAAGAATCAGTTTACTAGTTATATATAAATAATTCCTTTACAGTAAACTAATAAAAAATCAGTAATCTAGATTATTCTAATGATCTAAACTCGCAAAAAACGTCTGACTAAAGAACTATGCAGTGCCACTGACACACAGCACGTTTTGCCTATTTCGGTAATGTGTACCTCAGAACACAGCATCTTCGTTGCGATATATAAATATGTTGCACATTTAAAGACTTTATGAAAAACTAGCTTTAGACCATGGCTTCGCTCGCAATACAGTAGCCTATATTCGTCTCCAGGGTCTCATCCATCTCGGTACTAAAGTTCATAAAACGGTTCGGCCATTTGGCCGTGAAAGTGATCACTTTTGCATTCATATTATTGTTAGTAGGTATAATGCATGCGTTAAACTTAAATTTCTCAATACTTTAATGTTCCTACAAGTTATCTCATTGTCACAATAAAACACCTTTTCATTTAATAACAACCCTATATTTCAAAATTCGTGGTTATGCCGCTTGTCACCAATGTTTTGGCTAATGTATCAGGGGGGACAAACCTTTTCGGCTTAGTGTTCTGTCGGTCTACTGTACGTCGGAATGGAATTCAATCGGTCAACTGTTAGTCGAACTAGTGTTTTGTCGACCAAATGACTGTCGAGATAGCGTTCTGTCGAGGTAAACTCCATCGGCTTACTGTTCTGTCGGTCTACTGCAGGTCGGTAAAATGATCTGTCGAGATAGCGTTCGTCGGGATTTTGTTTGTCGGAGAAATGTGGTACAATCATGTCACGTGGTAAAGCTCAAATATTTTTGTGTTTTTGACAATTGTTATTGCCGACGTACATTATGTCACTTTGTTTAGAGTCTCAGATATTTATATTTAAGAAATTCATGAGTGTATTTTTAGTACCATTCGAGTGATGTTTTCTATGCCAAGTATTTTTAGTGTAAATGTTAGTTGTAAAATGTTATGATTGCGACGCTTTTTCATTGAAAATGATCTCCGTACAACAATTTCAATGAAAACGGTTGCCTTGAAATACAGCCATTTCATTGAGAGTCAGATCATAGTTTTGTCGAGTGCTTTGTAAAATGTATTTGTATGTAGTTATCGCGAATTCATGTAACCAAGGCGTATCGCGCCTGTGTAGAACTGCCTTTATTAAATTATAGAAAAAAGAATCTTATATCAATAAAAAAAATATATAACCGCTTTTAAGTTATATTATGTTGTGTATTCATATACTTAAAATGTATAATAATTATGGTATAATTATATTGTTTATTTTTTTCGTGTATACAATTTATAAAACATTTACATATAAAATTCTTAAAAATGTTGTTCGTTTTTTTAACTACACATTTTTTTACAGTTGTATTTATTACCACCTTCCTCCACCTGCATAGTAATAGGCGGCAACAATTCGTTAGAAAACACTTCTGCAACCACCATACACAGAATCACCAAGTTACTTTACATTTACACTTTGTTGTGTTTAAAACGTGTGTCATCAAGTTATGTCACCTTGTTTATATTTTATTCACCTTTTTGACAAGTTAAGACAACTTTTGTTTCATGTGTTCGGCGAAACACGTTTTATTCTTCCGTTATTCTCTGCCAACCATGGCGCTACAATTCACTATATTTTCTTTCATATCATTCCTCTTTTACATAAGTCCATCCTAAAACCTAGGTACTTCTTTTATTTATCCACTCTCTAGGGAAACAGTAGTTTTACATTCATAACTCCTTTAGTAACAAGTTTTCTGCAAGTTGTCTGTATATCATATAAATATCCATCAATTGACATTTTGCAATTATCATTTTTATTTCATTAGCCAGTTTTTCCCCTTCATCTACAATCTTAAATTTCACTTTGATTTCTTACATTTGCTGAAAATGAGATAAGTAACTTTTCACATTTTCAGAACGTCCTCAAATTATATCTCTGACGAGTTCAAAATCTATTGTTATGTATAAGAACTATACATTTTCTGCTGTACAAGGAAAGGGCAAACTAGCTTGCTCAAAGAAACGCAGGGGGAAGTGCCAGGCTCGTATTAAAGTGGACGACAACTGGAACGTGTTGTTTGAAGACAACAACCACAATCATCCTCCCCCAGTGTACCTTAAGACTGCTTCGGGCGATTATATTAAAGTACAATAGGCTTGTCGAGACGAAATCGAAAACGTTTATGTTGAGGATACGTATCTATAGTATTAATAGAAAAAGAAAATGTCTCATACGAAATAACAATTGTGACACGATCAAAATGATCAAAAGCTGTATTTTTTCTTATTATAAGGGACTTGATATATAAAGTGGTCAGGGCGCGCGGACAGGGCGCTGTTATGATGGCGTATGGTGTATGGCGTATGGTGCATGGCGTCAAAGGAATGGTAATATTCTCAGCGTCGCGGGAGCGCGGATAGACGTCATAAATTTCCTTTCCTTACAAAGACGGTTGTATAAGTTTGTCTCAATATTTTGTTAACATTTCTAACATTCATGAATGAGCTATTTCTTTCTTCTACTTAACTGATTTTGCTATTACGGGTGCACAGATTGCATATTGTTTGGGTTGGTTGTTATTAAAGTCCAGTGTGTTGTTTTAAAAACATTGTTTAATTTGGAAATTCTTTCTATTGATACCAATATACACCTTTCAAGTTTCCAGCTATTATTGAAAGCATATGTGGAAAAATCATACTTAAATATTTTGTATTTGCTTCACAAGCTTATAATCTTAGCAAGCTAATAATTTGTTTTAGAAACACAACTAACATGGTGGTTGTTGCAGCTAATATTAAATTTTATGAAGAGAATATGGAAAAATGTAGTTTGGCTTATTTGCACCACAGTGAAAAATATATTAAAAGGAAAAGAGAACACAAAATGACTCCTGAACAAAAAGAAATTAGAAGGGCTAAACACATTGAAAATCAATATAGAAAAAAAGCCGATAAATAGCGATTTTAATTAAAACAATGGAGCTGATCGAAGGCGAAAGAAAGATAAATTAAAGAAAAAAATGGCAATATCGTCATCATTGTCTTCATTGGGTTCTGGAGTATTAGTAAAAGATCTAAACAAAGACGTAAAGAGAATAACTGAATTGGTTAGATATCCAACTAACAGAAAATGTATTTCTTTTCTTTTAATCTATCTAATTATCCTGGAATCTTTAATAAGTAGGCAATTCGTGTTTATAAAACGTGTAACAGAATAAACGCAATATCTCTTTAGGGGTCATACTTTTACTGTGGGAACAACCCCAAAAACGCAAAAAAAGTTAGCTGTTCAGTACATTTTGTCGAGTTATGCGCACAAAAACGTATGGGGGAGTCGATTTTTTTTCGCGATTTCAGTGTTCATCCAATAGTAAAAGTTGTTCATAATGATGAGTACAATGACCCCTTAAGAGGTATTGCGTTTATTCTGTAACACGTTGTATACACAAGAATAAAAATGTAATAGTCAGTATATTTAACATGTGTACCTAAGCTATGTACCTTACCCCTTTTAATGGATTATTAAATGTTTCATCATATTTAAAATTGTCAAATGTACATGGTCTTTTTGATTAAGTGTTTTTTATAATCAAAAACTACCCTTTTGTTTTTGAGCATTCGGTGTTACTTTTTTTTAATTGATTATTTTTCAGCTCAGCGAATGTGAACTATCCGAATGTTTATTTATGTTTATTTTGTTACTTAATTTTATATACATCTAAACATCTTATCTTAAATGTTTAATATTGTTGGTATGAAATGCCAGCCCAATTGCGTAATATTCTCATAAAGGTAATGACTTTTATTTTGACAAATAAGACATATCCACTGAGCCTTAATTAAAACTCTTTGTTCACCAAAGCAATGGATATTGTTCACCAGTGAAAATGAAAGATTGCCACTGTGTTATCAGGAAGCCGATTTTTCTACCGGCTTAAAACAGGAAGAGGTTATGCATATGACGGGTTTATCTTTCATTTAATACTATGTGATTAGTCATTAACGAAACAGCAAATAAATCATTATTAACTGTCTTTATAATAAGCTTTAATGTCCCGCAGAATACGTTACATCAGTTTACGGCAAGGATCGGAAGAAAACCGCTTGGTACAAAGAAAATTTGAGAATAGCGGTGGAGAAAATATTTAACAAAGAAATCAGTTTGAGGCAAGCTTCACTTTTATATGATATACCAAAGAGTACATTGTATGATAGGCTTAAAGCCTTTAGGAGTAAACGACGACTAAAGAACAAATAGATTTTAATTAATTAAGTTGATCTTCTTGGTGTCTCATCGGTCTTCTGGTTTTATACGAATTTATTTGGTGTCGCCGCAACCAGTTATCTTCTTCAAAACAATACCTTATCCCTAATTACTGCAGTCCCTTCCTTTCTATTCATAACTGCCTTTTTCATCTATGGTCTTCCGTTGCTCTTATGAATCAACCATCTACATTCATACTAAAAAAAAAACAACGCGTTGCACTCCGAAAATGCCGGCAGAAGTGAAAACTTGAACATTAACGTTGTGCATTTGTGATATTTTGGAATGGTTAGGGAATAATTTCGCACGAATTGCTTTTATTATTAGTATAAAAGTACTATCATTTACTCTCCCTCCGTCTTACAAATTTTCGATCAGGTCACGTGTCCTGACGCGAGTTTAAAATTTTTTACCCATCCCAAATAGTGCACAACGCTGCTAAAGAAGTTTTCACTTCAAAAATTCTCATGACATGGGCGTAATGCCACCGTATCACACTGATATTCAATTTCCACAATTCTTGTCAAAAGAAAGTCAATCAGCATCGTCGTTTGCAGTACCACTTGCCATCAGGTTAATGGTCATACTAACGAGAGTTTATAGAGTATCAAAAGTTATTCAAATTAGGCTGAGTGCCAGCACTTTTGAACGTCAAAGTTCTACATAAAGACAGTTCCCCAAAACGCCCGCCCGTCACCGTATAAAAGATTATATGGCTAGAAAAGGGACAAATCTTTTGAAATGAAAGATGATAGAGATATATGGAAGTAGTAGATAAAATTGTGTCGACCACTAATAAATATGGACAGAAGAATGATGAAGGACATAAGTTATTTAAAACCAAATTATTATAATATAAAACGCACCTGTCTACTTGGTAACACAATTTCCGAAGACTGCAATTAGATGGTCAGAAGTGAAATTCTTAAGAAAGTTTAAAAGCTAAATGATGTATTTTTGTACTTACCGGCTATTAAAAGGTTAGAAGTTAAATATTGTTTTGTTTTTTCAAGATTTTTTTTTCATTATTTTAAATAGTACTTACTTCGAAAAAAATGTTGAATCTAACAGTGCCATTTCACAAATTATCAGCGGGTCCCAAACTAGGCGGAGCCTGTGTCTTGGATACCCAATCATTACACATAGTTCATTTATTTGACGTGGCCTGAGAATTATATTGTATTATAGAGGTATGCGGTACAGCGAGTAAAGTCTCGCATACCTCCTAATATATATGGGAATACATAACATACTGCAAATGGGAAGATTCTTCAACCAGATGGTTATTGTGTCTGGTGGGCAACTGCCCAATTGTTGATATTCGGATTGTTGTATATGTTCAAATCGCACGGAGAACTTTGCTTGCGCGATGCGCGATTTCGTTGTTAGTTCGTCGAACTGCGGGCACTGCGGTTCTTTTTGTTGCCGT
Source organism: Mamestra configurata (assembly GCA_002192655.3). Lineage (NCBI taxonomy): Eukaryota > Metazoa > Arthropoda > Insecta > Lepidoptera > Noctuidae > Mamestra > Mamestra configurata. Next base: position 54,239 of record NDFZ01004908.1, read on the forward strand.
ACAAATTTCATTTATGTAGTATTCATTTTCATTGCTATAAGTTAGTTACGTACTAAGTACTTACTTTGTGTTACTGTTCATACGAATAACTGAACGATTTTATTAATATTTGTTTTGTTTGTGACTTAACATTGATTAAATATATTGTTGATCTACATTCGCCTTTCATTTTCCTAAAAGTGTGCTTAGTCTAGTTTTGTATTGTTTTAGTCTATTATTATTTTCATCAAAAACTTTATTTTTGCAGCCAATTACCAAATACTGCCTCTAGCTGGAGGGAAAGAGGTTATTTTGTTCCAAAACTACACGTTTTCTTATCATATGCGAGGCAAGCCACGGCTCCAGTGCTCTCAAAAAATTAGTGAGAAGTGCAATGCGTCTTTAAGAATGGACAAGTTTGGGAATATTGTTCGTAACGATGCGATCCACAATCATCTACCTCCGAGATGTATTTTGACCCCTATGGGTTTTTACGCCGTTTCTAAAGCAATGAATAACATACTTTATTAGAAGTTTAGCAGATACTTAACAACTATCTTATAGTGTAAAATATAGATCTTTATTTATAATTAAGGTGAATTGCTTTAAGAAATCTATTAGTGTCAAAGTCGAAGTCAAAACGTTGATTTCAATTAGGCCATTAAAAGGCACTTTTGAACGTCATCATTTACAGTTCAGTAAAATAATAATATTACATTAATAAAGGACTCTACTGTCCATTCGGAAAGGTAGATTATTATGCAGAAGAACGGACAAGAAACTCCATAGTTACTCTTTTCAAATAATTGTTTTACAAAATTTGGTTTACAAAAAATAATTTAATATTATGTGAGGACGATGCACCCAGAGTATGCTACTTATAGGAACAAAGTATTACCAGCAGAGGTAACCTTATTCATTTTATAATGAAATGTATGTAAATGGTACTCACATATTTACATAGTGTGGACGAAAACTGCCAAGTTTAGCCGCTAGTAGCGCTGATATCGCTTGCTCGTAACAACGTTCAAGTTACGTCATATACCTACTACCTACATTTTTTACATCGACGTTAATTTTTTTTTTCAAAAAGCCTCATTTTGCTGTAATTGGTTCCAATAATAATGGTAACCATTCCTTTTGGAAGAATTTGCGAATGAGATGAACATTATTATTAAAAAGTTCATTTAATTGTTATATGTCTTGTTGTACATAATAAAGACAATCAAACGAGACTAAATTATGGGAAAAAATTCATCAATTCTATTGTGTAACCTGCTGACGAGATCTGCCTTTCTTCCTTTTAAAGAGCGTCCTTGAGTATTCAACTCAGCTTTCAACTGAGACACAGGCCATGTTGAATACATATTCATTCACAATTTGTCACAAAGCGTTGTAATGTAGTAATTTAGCGAAAATTTAAACAAACTGTAAAGTGACAGATATTTACTTGAGTCAAGCGAGCTCAGCGCCATCTGCAATTAGCTATGCGTTTTGTTCCCCATTAATCGACTACAAAATGGTCCTCAATGTTCGTCCAAGACAACCTGGACAAGATGGAAAGCTTGAAATATGGATTATTAATTTCTGACCGGACACTCATACGCAAGTTAAAAAGCTTGTTAAAAGAAAAGTCCTAAGTCTCACCAGTGAACCTAGAGAGTACAAATTGAACCCTGTGGTATAAAAGGGCCAGGTGACAAAGTTTTTGTGGAATTATTTTTTTGTAGTCAGATTTTCACGCGGGCGAAACCGCTAGTGTCACTATAAATTTTGTTACCTGTTTGGACCAATAATAATGAGAAGAAGTTTTAAGAGATAACGAATTAGTGTTAATATAGCCTTAACTGGTTTTCGTGTTGTGCTATGTCTTTGTGAAATCGTTTTTGATTTTTACAATAAATTATTTTGTTTTTGTGGGACAACGTTTTTCATTTCTTGTTCCTCTACATATGTATGTACATGATCATAGGGTAGCTAGTTCTAACAAAGGGTATAAGCTGCTTTTGTTACTAACATCTTTTAAGTATTTTGTTTGTTGTTGTTTGGACTATGTTGTCTGAATTATTCATGATATTAGGATCGATTTAATGTTCTTTGATGCTCTTTTTTGCATGCGCCTAATTAAACAGTCTTTTTTTTACTTCCAAAATTATGTTTTTTGTTTCAGCCAACTACCGTGTACTCCCTTTAGCAAAAGGCAAGTCAGTAATACTATACAAGAACTACACTTACTCCTATCACGTTAGAGGAAAGTCCTTGCTCCGATGTTCTCAGAAGATGAGCGAGAAGTGCCGCGCGTTTATAAAACTGGGTAAATGTGGTAACATTTTGACAGCAGTGACGAATCATACGCATCTGCCACCGAGGAGTGAGAGGACCTTGGATGGTACATACAAGTTTACGAAGCTGAAAAAGATATATGACATGCTGTGAAGAAAATTAGTGTAGAATATTCCGAATGAGTGTTTTTAATTAAATTAAAATAAATAAAATGGGTATTATGTGGCCCTTACATGGGTCTGATAACCCAGGTAAGGGCCACTGAACATAAATAAGAAATGTAGAAAAAGATTTTTACAAAAAAATACAACCGACTTCCAAATAAAAAAAACACTGCAAAGTATAAAATAACTTTAATTAAAATACGAAGAAACAACAAAAAACACCGACTTCTAAAATTAAAGTTATTTCATACTTTGAAGTGGTTTTTCGCTATTTACAGCACAAATTTATTTTACATAGTGAGTGAAATATTACATGTTATGATATATTACAGTTAGGCCGGTGCCAGATTTAGAGTTAAGCAAGTTTAAGTAGGTATAGCTGTGGTATTTTTTCATACTATAGTAGGCGCCAGATAAATGTGGAATAAAGTATATTGACCTTTCCCTAATAACTGTTCATAGGTACCTGAACAATTAAATATGAATCGTTTTTCATTATTAGACAATGTTAAGGATCACGAGAGATGATGATTCGGGACAGCTTTGTGTCATTAATTCCGTTTTTCAAATTAAAAATGTCAATGATTGTAGGTGGGTCAATGACCGTTATTCCACGATTATCTGGCGCCTACTATAGTTACGTACACAGTTTGCTAAACAAAATATGTAAAACTGCCTCCGCTAAATCAGTTTAGCCTAGCTCTCGGCGTGGCACTGGCTTTAATATCATTAGAAATCAAATGGTGCCAAACCGTATATTCACTTATTTATATGAATGTTTTTATATTTTTTTAAATGTATTACATTTACAAAAATGCATTATATTTTAAAAAATGTATTATATTAATAAATAAAAGTATTCATCCGACTCTCCTTATAAATAATAAGTTATGTTAAATTAATTTCTCGTACCTATTGCTATTATTATTCGTTTATGCATTTTATAAATATAATATAAATTTTTAAATATTAAAAAAGTACTTTTAACAATATAAAAAATAGTAGCCACCGGTATCGGGAACAGAGTCCAGGCTACCGGTGGTCAGGGCTCCTGAGAGAGGAACCTCGTAATAATACGCGCCGTGTCCAGGAGTACTGCTTTCTGTATCAGTCCCTTGATCCAGCTGCCCAACGAGAGTCTCTTTAGATGTTGGTCGAGGCTCTTGGCGATTATGCCTTTGGCCGTCACGATTATCGGCAGAATGACTGCTGTATTCACATTCTATATTGTTACTAGCTGACCCACGCAACTTCGTCTGCGTCACATTTTTTATGAATTCTCGGCTCTTATTGGTCGTAGTGTGATGTTATATAGCCTATAGCCTTCCTCAATAAATAGACTTCCTAGGATTAGCGCGTTCTACCAAACAAATAATTAAGAATAACTAACTGATCGAGAGAGAGAATGATCAATTATCGACAGCCGAGTGTAGAAAATAATTAAAAGCCATTTTAATATCGCTATTAAAAAATAGGGGTTGGTTATGGTGAAAATTAAGGGTTGTATGTATTTTTAAATGAAACATTATAAAAAATAAAACGATAAGTTTTGTTAAAAAAAAAAAAAAAGTTAAGGGTGGACAACCTCTATCACTTAGGGGTATAAAAAATAGATAGTAGCCAATCCTCAGACCTACTGAATATGCATATAAAATTTCATAAGAATCAGTCAAGCCGTTTCGGAGGAGTATGGTTAATAACATTGTGACACGAGAATTTTATAATATAAGATTATTTTTATTAGTCTAATTGCATGTATTAGTGTAAAAGATTGTAGTGAAACTAATATTGTTAAAATAATTAGAATCGAGTAGGGTTGTTACTAAATAAGTTACTGCAATAAGCAAATTCTCCAATCGGTGTCAAGTTATCTTAAAAATCTTTCAATGTGCTCTATCACGTAAACCACTGCCAAGTAACGAACTAGGATTAATTAATAAATAGGTTTATTTCATAAGTCTGAAAACGTCCAGCGGCTACGGCGCGTTAAAGCCATGATTGTTACAGTGTGTGAGAGAGACGAAGCTATACAGGACGAATAGAACCATCCCTTTTACACAACAGAATCATAATGGCATTGACACGTGTTTGTTAGCCCACTGCACTTAAATGTGGTACGTGTACCTGAACAACAAGAAAAAGCAATATTTAAAATCGTAAAGATGTATGTGAGAACTAATAAGTATTACGAAAAATACCAACCAGACAATTTAATTAATAAGTAGAACTCAAAAATAATCATTGTGACGAAGACCAAGCTAAGTTTTTAAGTTTTGTTTTAATTAATAATAACTAGGTACTCAAACTTGTTTCAACAATTATTAATCCGTCACCCAATATTTTGCTGTATTATTTTATTAATTTTAAAATGCTATATTATAATGTGGTTTTTTTATTTAATTAAATAAATAGTTTATACCTGATCCGAATTCTTTTAATTTGTTTTTTTCCGGTTTCATCCTAGATTACAACAACAACCGCATCAAAAACCATTAAGTATCTACTTCGCTTATAAGAATAAGATGCACACACAGATACGAAGAGCGACTAAGATAATGCATTTATCTCAATTTTACATTACAGTAAACTAAAGATTTATTCTTCAATTCACAGATCAAGAATACGAAGTAGTGAATCTGAACGGGAAGAATATCGTTCTCTACCAGGACTATACATTTTCGAAGCAAGGTCCTTCATTTAGGTACCAATCCTGCTCCAGTAAAAAGAGGAAAAATTGTCGAGCCAAACTCACTTTAAATATGGACGGGACGATAAAAAGTGCAGTGACAGAACATAATCACCCCCCTCCGAAAATCATGAAAACTGCTAGTGGGAAGTACATTAGGATATAGAAATAAGGTTTTCTTTATACTTTATTAGCAAGAACAAAATTCTAAGTAATTAATTACGATCTAGCCTTAAAGACTTATAAGCAATTTAACTCTAAGTTAATATGTTACGTGATAGATTATGTCCATTTCCACTTTTACACAAGCGAGTTTGATATAATTTATGAAAATACTATGTTCATGTGTCAATGCAACCTGGTACATAAGAAACGACAAACTTCACCGTGTCCTTAAAGTGGAATTCTTCACTCTTCGAGCTAATGTTATTTTGATTTTCTCTCATTACTTCTTTAGGAGTCACAAGCTTAATTCTTTGGTTCTGTGATATTTTTGTTTCAACTATTTCTTTCGAGCTTTCATTGGGTTGAAAAGTGTAGAGCAAACCCTTACGCTTTTTGGTCATTGCTTATGGGCCATGTTCCGTCGCTATCTCTGATGGGCGATATTTGTATAATCGGTCTTTTTAGATTTTCCAAAGGGAGTGATCCGATGATTTGTCATTGGTTAGCTGCAGAAGGTTGGGATTCAGAGATTCATCCTCAAATTGTTGAATTTTTTTAATCTTTTAGTTAGTTTATTCAGTGATGTTTTATCTCGCGGGCACCTTGTTTACTGCCACTGCTTCCTTTGTTTCCTTTTCTCAGATAGTAAATCCACAATTTCCTTAGAATATATTTAAATCCCTTATATTTACGTTTTAATTGCGGTGATTTGTTCCACGCATAGTCAAGCTGATCTTGCGTTTTTATCAGAGTTTTAAGGTCGATAATATTATCTAGATCAAGGGCAAAACTTTTCGAATCTGTGACCTTATTAACCAGGATAAACATTAGTATAATCGAAGAATGGTCCGAGTTCATATGCATACCTTCCTGCAAACTGAAGTAATTGGCGGATATATTTTTGCATATAAAAAATCTGGTATTTTCTGGTGATTAGTGGGTCAGTGCGTTGGTTTACTTATGCTCATAACCGCAGAATGTGTATATTTTTATAAGAATGTATTAATAAAGATGGGAATAAGATGACTTTTTTTTTGCTAGCCTGTCCTGTGACCCACTCCTAGGCAAGGGTTCTTTCTCCCTCTGCTCTTTCTACCTTTTGCTATCCCCAAAAAAGTATATAGTTTTCGTCATACATCAAAGTATTGAATAAATAAAATATTGAACGTGGTTTTTCTTTTATTATATTTCTATTTGGTTTCCTTAAATTAATTTGGGGCTTAAATTGATATCAATTCTTTACGAATCGATTACTTAATATAATGTAAGAGTTTGATTTGATCTCACAAAAAGTTTAAAATTTATTATGCATAGTTACAATCTGAATAATGCAAACCACCAAATTCAAGATGATTGATTTAGCATTTAATAAAAGTATTTTTGCAGTTGAACTTAATCCAGATCATTCCAGGCCAAGTCTATTGAAATGTTAAGTTGATTGGTAATTGAGACCACTCCTAGAAATGGCTGATACTAGAGCCAATTTGCAGAACTTGTGAGCCTGAGAACTTAAGGTCCAAATTGAGATGTTTCAGAATTGCCTTTTTTTCAGACTATCGAACAAAATCTGCTAACAGTGACAAATAATTTATAGTATGGACGTCCAAACAGCAGAACAGTTAATAATAATATCTTTATTTATCAAGGAACATGACTCAATTGTGTTAGTAATAATATTCCTTACCCCTATGTAAGTATTGTCAATCACTTAACCTAAAATCATGAAATACATGTGAATCACTGCCACACGCTTAACTCCGAGGTGGACAGCTTGCAGCAGCGATTCACATATAAACAATCGAGTTTGCTCGCCACACAGCGCAGAGTAATGTTGGGGCTTGCCCGCACGCGGCGCACCAGGGAAGCGTTTCGTTTTCTCATCGTTATATAAAAACAGTCGACACGAGCTTCAGCAAACATCCCTGACGCAGTACCGAAGCGGGGAAATCCCCTCAATATCCTGAAAGCATTATTATATTGAACGCGAAGGACGCTGCACGATTTCTGCGTATAATCGGCCCACAGTTAAGCAGAATCAGTCCTGTATTCAAGGGAACTGAGTCGTTAGCAGCTAGCCGACACTTATTAATTCTTCAATTTACAGGAACACCATATCAAGTAGTGAATTTGAATGGGAAATCTATTATTCTTTACCAGAATTATACATTTTCGAAGTATGGTCCTTCATTGCGCTATCAGGCCTGTTCCAAGAGGGCGAAGAAGTGTCCAGCTAGGCTTATTTTAAGAGAAGATGGGACGATAAAGACTGCGGTGACTGAACATAATCATCCCCCTCCAAAACTCATGCTGACGGCTGCTGGACAATACGTCAGAGTATAGAACATCAGAAATAGACATGTAAGAAAGAGATAGAAAGAAAGAAAAATATTTATTTAGAACTAACAACCTTTTCGCGTTTTTTGTAAATTGTAGCAGGAAACAAAACAACACTATTGTAGAACTCTTTTGGTTAAATCAATTATAACTCAAATTTATTTCTCTTTTTGTTAATCATTCGGATCAGAACAAATTGGTACACTGAAAAATACTTTTTTGTATTATTATTGACTTGTCCCGTATTATATATGATTTAAATATAAGCAGCGAAATGTGAATCAAAAATCAAAAGTCATTTATTCAAATTAGGCTGAGCGCCAGCACTTTTTGAAAGTCAAAGTTCTACATAAAGACAGTCCCCCAAAACGCCCGCCCGTCACCACTTCCTAGTGTTTTAGCTGGGAAGAAGAAGTGGCGCAACAAACTCCCCAGCAACACATCTGTCTGTTGAGTTATAAAACTTGAATTTATACAGTAAAAAATAAATATTTAGTTTTTGCATGAACCTGATTGTTTTGTTGTTCATCTAGTTTCCTTAAATAACGCCTAAAATTAAGTATTGATGCAATAAGGCCGCCCATTGTACATGTGTTTTAGTTTGTAGTTTTCTTCGTATGTTATTTTCGGTGTACAATTAAGTATATAATAAATAAATAAATTATAAATAGTCAGATAACTGTTTGCCAAGGAATTAATATTACAGTTTCACAACTTTTGCGTAGAAATTTGTCAGTCCGCGCTATTTATTGTACAAATAAAACGTTATCTGACGATTTAAAAATCTACCCAAGAGACAAGATCGGAATGAAATATTAACATTTTCGAAGAGTTTGCTGTTGAGCGCATTGCAAAGATAAAGAAATTATATTTATTTTTTAAATAAAATAATCGTTTATTATTACAACGAGTTGTTACTCCAGACTAGTCCAGACCAGATTAATGTTTGTGTATATTTTAAATATCATAGTGACGGGCTTTTTCAATCTGTTGCTATTCCACCAATTCGCACTAAACGTTTCCAAACGTCTTTTATAATGCGCACAGCAAAGGAGTGGTTTCCGAACGCATACAACCCTAATCTCTTCAAAATTAGAGTGAACAGGCTTCTTCTGGGTAAGCTCGCTCCATCTTCGACTTTATCTCTGTCATCTATGACCTACATAGACTAGAGTCAAGAGCAAACTCATCTCAAATAATGTTAGCAACGTTTGTAATGTTAGCAATTCGTACGATCCACCCCGATTGATAATTGTAAAGTATAGACCAATCAACGAAATCTTTAAAAAAATGTAAATATTACTTAAACATAGATAATAATACCAATACCAATATTAGTTAAACTTTGATACTTTCTTAAAAAGGCAAAACTCTTTTAACTGACATAATTGATATCATATCTGTATGGCATAAAATGCGTGTAAAACTTAAAAAACTTAGGAATTTAAATTTACAGTCACAGAACACAGCCACTCGTAACAATCTTTAAACAGGAACGGCCACAACACAAAAAAAAATACAAATTTTCTTCTAGTGTTGCAAGTTTATACATCACAATAATCAAACTAAAGGTTTGTGAGCGAGTGTATGTTTGTTACTTCTTCACGCGCAAACGGAAATTTGGTATGCAGGAAGCTGACATCCTCGATTAACACATAGGCTACTTTTTATTCCGGGAGTGTGTTCCCTTCGGATAATTTTCGACATTCACGCGGAATATCTGATAAACCGCGGGTAACACCGCGGGGCGCAGCTAGTAATATATAAATTTGTATAATTTTCTACGTTTAGATTGTGTAAACAATATCAAATGAACTTGTATTTTGTATTTTTTTTTTGTAATTGTGTCATCTTAATCTTAAAATTAGTATGTCAATCGCTATTATGTGTACTTTTTTAATTTTGTGATAGTTATGTTATTGTAATATTCAGTCGGAGCATTTAGACTCATTCATGTGTAAGTTGGGGTTACCTGTAATTGAGTGTGCATCACACGAAAACGTATAGTGTAGCAAGTTTGTATTTTGAAGAAGTTTTGTTGCGTTGTACTTACATACTCGTTAGTAATCCTTAAATAAATAAATAAATACCTATTTTATCACTAATTCATTCTTCAATTTACAGATATAGAATACAAACTAGTGAATTTGAACGGGAGAACTATTGTTCTTTACCAGAATTATACATTTTCGAAACAAGGTCGTACATTTCGTTATCAGTCATGTTCAAAGAAAAGTAAGAACTGTCGAGCTAAGCTCATTCTAAACGAGGATGGGACGATAAAGAGTGCGGTGACAGAACATAATCATCCCCCTCCGAGAATCGTTCAAACTGATGATGGAAGGTATTACAGTACTTAAGAATACTGAAGTATAGTACAGGATATATCCTAGCAGCTATAGTTATAGATTTACTTATCTAAGTATTTTAGAAATGCAATAATGATCTCTCTTGTGTTTTCTAGCATTGATGTTTAATTGATAAATTGTACGTGATTCTGAATGTTTGTTTGATTTTCTATCCGGCTTTAAACTGGTTGCACGATACAAAAACACTGTACAATTGACGTTACCAAAAACAACATTACAATATAAACATTCTACAAGAAAGTACTGTTGCTGTTAAACGAATTTTATTGTTAATCCAGACCAGACCAGATACATTCAATTATTTTTTTGAAGTGAAAGCTTCTTTAGGCTTTGTGCACTTTTTGGGATGGATAAAAAATGTTAAACTCGCGTCAGGCCACGTGACCTGATCGAAAATTCGTAAGACGGTGGGAGAGTAGACCGCCGGCGCGGCGTAGGAGAGGAAGTAATATCCCCGTCACTTTCTACCGCGCGGCGAAAATGTATGCCTGCTCCTGATGTTTCGTTTTTCACTTCTGCCGGCAACCCCGGAGTTTAACCCGTTGTTTTTTTTAGCCTCTGTTATCCCACTGCTGGGTAAAAGCCTCCTCCATATTTTTCCAGCTAACTTCATCTGTTGCCTTTTCCGGTCAATCCGTCAGGAATGTGTCCAAATCGTCACGCCAGCGTTTTTAAGGCTGCCTCGGTTGCGACGTCCGTCTTCAGGAACTCAACGCGTGACGATTTTGCCCATCTGTACTCGCCGATTTGTCTCCAACATCGGCGATGCCTATCTTGGATCGTGAATGTGTTACGGATTCGATTGACGCGTTCGATCTGCAAAATGCTACGCTCCATCGCTCTTTGGCAAACCTTAAGTTTCGACTTCTGAGCCTCAGTCAAAGACCATTCAAATATATATTCGAAAATGTTTTATTCCTAGTAAAGAAACCCTCACCTAGTTAAACAGCCGGCTTATTTATAAACATCTTCAGTGACTTGTTTGTTTTGATTGACAGCTCACTTTATGTTCACTTGTCCTGAGTTAAACATGCTGAGATGTAACAACCGGTCTATTTTGGTAACCTCTCACTATGTAAACTTAGGTAGAGTGACTTGTTTGTATGGATTGATAGCTCACTTTATGTTCACTTCACCTAAGTTTACATGTTGAGATGTTTGCAGCAAGTAAACTGTCATTCCATTTTGCTTGTATGGCTTGACAGCTCAACTTATGTTCACTTCGCCTAAGTTTACATGTTGAGATTTTTTTTTTTTTTTTTTTAAACGTTGCCCCCCACACTAGGAATTTCTCCTGTATCGTGGGTGCATTTACAAACATACAAATTCACATACACAAACAGCCAGACCCAGAACAACTATCTGTAGGCCATACAAATATTTGTTCCGTGCGGGAATCGAACCCGCGACACGCGCCGCAGCAGTCAATCGCTCAACCACTGCGCCAATCGTGTCGTCTGTTTACAGTCGATGAGAGATGAGAGATGTTTACAGTCGATACATTTTGGCAACCTCTCACCTTGTAAATTTAGATGGAGTGACTTGTTTGTATAGATTGACAGCTCACTTTATGTGCACTTCACCTAAGTTAATACGGTGAGATGTTTACACAATCGCACCACAGGTGCGATTGGCTTGCTATCAATCAATCGTCTGAAATTTAACTGTTTTTTACCTATCTACACTAATATTATAAAGCTGAAGAGTTTGTTTGTTTGTTTGTTTGTTTGTTTGAACGCGCTAATCTCTGGAATTACTGGTCCGATTTGAATGATTCTTTCAGTGTTGGGTAGTCCATTTATCGAGGAAGGCTATAGGCTATATTTTTTTTTTTTCAAAATTAGGGATCCGTAATAAAATTGCTATTTCGTAACACAAGGTGTAAAATCAAAAACCTTTTTTTGCGTGCGCTGCAAAAACTATTGACAAAAGAACAAAATGATGTACTACGGGTTAGAAGATCCCATTAAGACCTACAAAAAAGTCCGCGAGAACATATATCTAGCTATCATGGTTTAATCACAATAACCCATTTTGTGTTCAAAATAATTATTAAATCGTCTAAAGAAAAAAAACTACGTTAAATACGTATCGTAATATTAATCTTTATCGAAATTAAGCATTATGTTATCAAGAGTATTTATGTAGAAGTAAAATACTTTTTGTTTCATCTCAATCGGATATTTCGTTTAAAAGTTATCACGTGTGTAAGATGTTAAGAGTTGGTACCTATTAATGAGTTATGGGCCATAGAGTTTTTTATCAACATAAAATCCTGTAATAATCTTTTTCGAAATATATTTGTTGATGATTGTAAGTATAAGATCTTTGAAGAGTATAATAAATACATTTCTAAAATAACTCTGCTAAGGAAATCCACGCGCGCATAATGTTTTGAACAGTTCTGAAGACATTGATAATTGCATTAACTTCGGTAATGGTAGTTGAAACTTCTAATACAATTAAAGGAGTTTTAATCTAATAGAATTGAAAAACGCCCCAATTTTTTGGGTAACGTAATTCCTCCAAACTCACGAGATTCAACGAATCCTAAATTTTGATTCTAATCTTGAAAATTAAAAGCAGAATATTTTTAGTATTTATTTCCTTTGGGCCAAGTTCTTTTGCAATTGTATTGAGTGCTTTTATCATTTGTATGCTCAGTATTCCACAATCACCAGTAAATTCTATAAAGTTCAATGAACTTATTTGATCTTTATTATGAACTTTATTATAGCAATACAGAATAAAGCGAAATAGTGATACAAAAGCGGCTTTCAAATAATTCTCAAAGAGATATTAAAAAGTGATCAAATTAACACAAAGGGCTCAAAACAGCTATTTTATAGGAACTAGCACTAACAAGTCTAAAGCAACTTGGGAGGTAACCAATTCTATGAAATTTAATATTCCTAAAATGATAGCAAGACATTTTAATGATTATTTTATAGACTCAGTTCAATCGAATGCCGATAATTTGCGAATAATACTCAAACAGACACATCATCAGGATTATATATCTAATCTATCTAAACTAATATTATAAAGAGTAAAGATTAGTTAGTTTGTTTGTTTAGAATTAAGGTTGATAATGTACATGTAAACTACACTTCAAATTACTCAAATCGGACCTTTCGTTTTAAAGTTACGACGGGCATAAAAATGGTCTAAGTAAGAAAAATGTTACGGTTTGAGCGAACTGGGGAGAATCTTAACGCTTAGTCCGATGAAGCTGAAACACGGCATTAATGTTTTGGATAAAAAAAGAAAAATAACAAATATTTGGATTTTTCGATGCTCTAAGTAAGAAAAATGTTGCGGTTTGAGCTAACTGGGGAGAAACTTAATGCACGGCATTAATGTTTTGGATAAAAAATTAAGAATAACAAATATAAGGGGCGAAAAGGGTTGATGAATTTTTCAGGGGAGGACATTATTGCTTACTTCAATTTACGTGGAAATTGGAATGAACAAGCTAAAAGTGGGAAATTTGAAACAGATCTAACAATGTTTACATAGTCAACCTCTGGCGGGGTGAACGGGGTGAACTGGGTGGATAGTAGGCTGATCCTGAGACCGTTGAATGGATATCGTAGTGTTTAATTTTCCAAAACTTACCTTTAAAAAGGGTTTGAGGGGGCGTTGAAGTTTGTGGAGTACCTACTAAATCCGTGCGGACGAAGTCGCGGGCGAAGTGCTAGTAAGCAATAAAGCTAGTGTCGAAACACTTTACCAACCATAATCACGATTATCTTTTTAATTTGCAGGATATCAAGTATCGACTCTGAATGGGAAAAATATTGTTCTGTACCAAAATTATACCTTTTCGAGAAGTGGTCGTTCATTTCGGTACCAAATCTGCTCTAGTAAAAAGAAGAAGAACTGTCCAGCTAAGCTCATTCTAAACGAGGATGGGACGATTAAAAGTGAAGTGACAGCACATAATCACCTCCCTCCGAAACTTATTCAAACTGCTGATGGCCAATACTTTAGGATTTAGAACGAGATACTTTTATTTTATTTTAGTTTATTTATTTGGCTCACCAACAATTGAATACACGTGTATAAGGATGAGATACATCAAATGGTGGTACCTACTCAGGAATACTGTATTATTACAAAATACTACTATTCCGAGTTAGTTAGACCATGCGACAAAAAATGAGTCATAAAAAAAAATGCTCGTAAGGTTTGTATCACAACTCTAGTAATTGTCGATTTTTGTAGACAAGTTTTTTTTTATCAGTCTGGAACTAGGAATCTTTAAAGGATGGCTAAAATTGTGTTTCATTGTATTGCAGCAGGAATTAAATGATATAATAACACTGTAGAGCTCTTATTCATGAATCTATTCTTGTCGAGAGCAGTTTAAACATTCGGACCGGAACAAATTTGTTTGACGAAAACCACTTATTGTATAAAAAGACTTGTGAAAATGTGTGATTTAAACATAACTGGTGAAATACTAATTAAAATATAGTTTTTGCATTAATGTAATTGTTTTCTTTTGTATTTAGTTTCCTTTATTATGAACGTCTAATTATTTATTTATTATATACTTTATTGTACACCTCATAATAAGAACAGGACAATCAAACATAAAATAAGTGTACAATGGGCGGTCTTATCGCACAAGGCAATATAATAATAATATACCCTGGGACAACTCACACACGGTCATCCGATCCCAAACTAGGCAGAGCCTGTGCTATGGCAACCAGACAACTGATAAACATACTTATATATTTCTAAATACATACATATTATAGACAATAGCAATCTCTTCCAGACAACCTTTGGATGGATTGAACGAAGGTAATAAGTAAAGTGGTAAGGTTTTAATATGGTAAGAGACTAGAAAACCCGGCCAAGTGCGTGTCGGGCCACGCATAGTGAAGGTTCGGTAGTTACTCGTCTCCTGAACCATGTCAAAAAATAAATTGCAGTATAAGATTTAAAAGTTACAGCAGTAAGTCTTTAGTCATTTTGCGGAATTTGTTCGAAAGAGTCATCGCGGCTCTGGAACGCAAAGGGCTTTAGAAGGAACACGGATGGGTTTTAGTCAGTAAGAGTCTGACACGCCCTTCCGCACAGTCATTTGATGATTTCTCATCCTTGTCTTTAGTCAGTTTTCATGGAATAATTACGATATTTTTACGTATCTAGTTACATTTAATAAGTTGTTCGACTATTACCTACTATTTTGCGCTCCTTTTTGTAGTTTTTGTATTTTCTTTATTTTATTATTGTGTTTTCAATTGCACACTCTGTATAATGTTAAGTGGAAGAGTGGAGTCACCGAACACAAGCATCTTCTTGCTTAAAAGGTGATCTCCAAATATCGTACGTTGAAGACTTATGTAATTAAAATAAACATTTTATTTATTTATTTATTTTTATTTTATTTTTTATTTTACTTGTAAAGCCTAGTTCACGGTTATAGTTTTCTTTTGAATTTCGTTGTAATACTACAATCTTGCACTCTTTTCATGAATCTTAAATAAACGGTTTTGTTTATAGAGGGGGTTGTTGTTAGAGTCACGTGACCCGGGTGGTCACGTGACTCTAACAAAAAATACCACTTTGAAGCTTAATATTTCGTAAACGGATCTCAGAATCGAAAAATAGTTTCAGGCACCCCTAATATTTTTAAAAGATCTATCCAAAGATATCCCATACGATGGAAACGGCATATAAAAAAGCCGGCCCCCTTTATCTAAAAATAGATTTTCCAGATTTTATTTACAGCCTTGTCGACGTGACTAATATCTCTGACCATGCCAAATCACAGCTTCGCAGCATCAATATTCTCTGAGTCGAACCACGGACGGATAAACATGGCGAAACTATAAGGGTACCTTGTTTTACTACGAAACCTTAAAAAGAATAAGTACCTGGTTGTTTAACCTCTTGAACGCCATTGTCACGTATACATGACGAGCAAGCGCGTACACTGTTCGCCAAACGTCACAAATATGTGACAAAAAGTACGTCGAATTTGAAGCTTGGCGGTCGGGGGCACGCCGATGCGTGTTTTAAGCGAAATGAAATAATTACGAACAAAAAAATTCTACAACATTTCATAAGAATTTATTGTTAGCACGCCACAATTCGCCCTCTTTGGGGAGTGGCTGGAGAGGCGCCACGGCGTCCTCACCTTCCGCCTGACGCAGTAACTCACCGGACACGGCTGTTTCGGGAGGTACCTGTTTCGGATTAAGCGGGAGTCAGCAATGTGATGATCGCCCGGAGGACACGGAGGAGCATGCGGTGGAGGTCTCCGGCCACCGTAGGTGCGGGCCTGTGGACGGCGAGCGTTGGTTGGCTCGCTGTACGGTCACAACCAGGCCCAGGTCGATGGCGCGTTGTATTCCCCGCGTGCCTCAAAGAGATTTCAGCATTGAGCCAAGCATTGGTTGAATGCTTGGCTCAATGCTGGTCTTGCTCCAAAGCCACTAGGGCGAACAAACGAATCTGTTAGCATTTGAAAACATTTTTGGAGCGGCTAAGATTATAGAACGCAATATTTTCTTTGTATAGACTCAATTTATTTAAGATTGTATAATTTCTTGCATTAACAGCACATGTGTGAGTACTATGTACAGTTTACCTAAAACTTAAACTATAACTATCAGTTTTGGGTGTCTTCGACTTGAATGTACGATGGCGGTTGGGAGTGTCATGCTCACTCAAAAGTCTGGCTGATGGTGGTGCATGCCTTCAAAATGGTTGAGCTGAATGATGCTAGCGCATGCGTCATGTTCGTGAACGGGCGCCGTCGAAATACACCGTGGCAGCCGAGAAATGACCGGTCCCAGGACTAGTCATTCCCGGCTGCCACGGTTTATTTTAATTGTTTCTTTTTACTTCGGACGCTTTTATCCTGCACGTCTTTTACATCGTTCTCACATACATATATAATTTCAACTTGAATGATGTAACCATAAATTTGTACAAAAATATTATTTTTAAAAGAGTGTCCGTGGAGTTTCTTGCACGTTGTTCTCCATAGAGATCTACGCTTTGGAACGTACAAATAGCTTCATCTTTTTGACCGAACGACCTTGAAAATTTAGAAGTGCCTGTAAATGGTCGAATTGAAATAAATGCTTTGAGTTTTGACCTCAAGTTCCACCACATTTGAATAATTGAAGATGGTTATATTATACAATTTAGTAGCAAAGCAGCTAAACATCCATTCTTCCTTTTATCTATTTGATCAATAATTCACTCTTCAATTTACAGATAGTGAATACGAAGTAGTGAATCTGAACGGGAGAACTATTGTTCTTTACCAGAATTATACATTTTCGAAGCATGGTCGTACATTTCGTTATCAGTCATGTTCAAAGAAAAGTAAGAACTGTCGAGCTAAGCTCATTCTAAACGAGGATGGGACGATAAAGAGTGCGGTGACAGAACATAATCATCCCCCTCCAAGAATCGTTCAAACTTCTGATGGAAGGTATTACAGTACTTAAGAATACAGAAGTAATAGATATTTGGAACTTAAAATGTCAGTTTAAAAATCGTTTTCTACGTATCCCAGCAGTTATAGATATAGATTTACTCGTCTTAATTTTTTTTTATTGTGATAATGATCTCTCCTTGTTTTTTCTAGCATTGAAGTTTAATTGACTAGGTATTGAATAAATTGAAAATACGTTATCCTGATTGATTTATTGTATTTATATCCGGCCTTTCTAGTTAGATCTTAAACTGTTCGAAAGACACAAAAAACTGTACAATTGAAACAACTAAAAACAGTATTACAAAATTAATATTCTACGAAAAACTATTGTTATTGCTAAACAAATTGTTAATCCAGACCAGACTAATTTAAATATATACTCGAAAATGTTTTAATCCTTGATAATGGTGTTGCCTCACCAAGTTAACCAGCTGGACTACTGGAAAACTTAGGTCTAGTGACCATGAAGTTACTTGTCACTTCATCTTGTTTGAATGGATGGAAAGCTCACTTCATGTATTCCGCCTAAAGAAAAAGAAGCGCCTGAAGACCTTGTATCCCTGGTTTCATCTGTGGGTAAGGCGGTCAACATGGACATACAGGCTTCTGCTCTCCGGGACATATACCGTGTGCCTGGGAAGCCTAGATTGACTAGACCGATTGTCGCTGAATTTCATAGCGTACATGCAAGAAATGACTTCCTTACAAATGTTAGAAAATACAATAAAGAGCGTTCACTAAATGAGAAACTAAACACAAAAACCATAGGTGTCGCTGGTGATAAAAGACCGGTTTATGTTGATGGTCACTTACCTCCGACTATGAGAAAGCTGTTATATGATAGTCGTCAGTTTGCCAGAGCGAATAACTACTCCTGTTGGGGGTCGAATGGTAAAATACTCTTGCGCAGGGATGCCACTGATAAACCAATAGAAATTAAATCCGAAAAGTGTCTCACGTGGCTGGCTGTTCCAAAATGACTATGCCCACTGTTCCGTATACCACTGTATTTCTATTGTGCATGCTATAATTTTAAGTTTTCATTAGTCTTTTTCCTTAAATCAAATTTTACCTTATTGCAACTAACTAACCATAAGTCACATACACCTACACTAATACACAACAAAAACACACACCACTTTTACGTAAGCTTTGCCTCTTATGGTTCGATGATTTCGACCTCTTCGGCCTGTTTCCCACAAGATTGTTGGTATGCCAATTCGTGTTCCCTTATCATAGGACGTCATTACAGGATGCTGGTTTCTGTAAACATTTATCCTATTACAAATGGCTAATCCCGATTTAATAACCAATAATGAAATTGACGACTTTTCCACAGCTCGCTCATTTCAATCACCCCCTGATCAATGCTGTGCTTATATCAAACAACCAAACCAACACTTAAAACTAGTACACATCAATATCAGGAGTCTGAATAAGAACGTTGACCAATTCATCACTATGCTTTCAACAATTAAGACTGAATTTGATGTCATCATCCTCACCGAATGTTGGCTCCGGGTAACTGGAACCTTACCAAATCTACCTGGTTACTCTTGTCACTCAACAACAAATAACCCTCTACAAAATGACGGAGTGGTAATCTATTTTAGCAATACGATAATTTGTACTTTTACAGAGCCCCCTATACGTGATGCTAACTGCTTGGTGTGCTATGTAGGTAGCACAGCTTTAATTTGTATATATCGATCTCCATCATATACCGAACTTGACAACTTTTACCAATCTCTTGAAGACTTAGTCCACTCTCTAAAAAATGTAACTACAATAGCTTTGATTGGTGATATTAACATCGACATTAAAAACACAAATAATGACCGTCATTCAAATAAATACCTCACCCTTTGCGCCTCACTTGGTCTGCTACCTGCACACACGTTCCCCACAAGATTTAGCAGATGCTTAGACCATGTACTTCTGAAAAACAGAGAGACTGCTACCGTTATTGTTGTTGACACCCATATAACCGATCACCTACCTATAATAATCTGCTTAAAAACAAGACATAAAAATATAAAGAAACAGCCAGCCACCACATTACGCTATAACTACCCTGATATTAAAAGTGAACTGGATAGTTTAGATTTTACTCCAGTTCTAAACGAATCCGACTGTAACAAAGCCACAGATTTGTTGGTTTCCTTAATTCAAGATGTCATTAACAAACAGCCAAGTCATAAAAGTATCTAGAAAGACTAGGATACTTAAGCCGTGGATGACGTCAGGACTAGTTCGTTGTATCAGAAACCGGGACATACTACACAAAAAATCAAACTCATCTCCTGACAATGATATCCTTAAACTAACCTACACCCGATATCGTAACTTCCTAAACACTCTTCTTAAAAAACTCAAAAGGGCATACGAAAAGAACCTACTGCTTAAAGCAAAAAACAACGTGAAAGCCACTTGGAAGGCTATTAGGGAAATAACTAGCTCCAACTCCCCCTCTCAGTCCTCTAGTCCACTCATTTCTAACTCTGTGGACCCTACAGCAGCTCTAAATCAAATCAACTCCTTCTTTGTGGGCACTACCCTGGCCTCGGCGATTAGTCCCTCTCCCGAGAGTCGTGCTTGGTCCCATCCCCAGTCGTCATCAACACCAAACAATTCCCTAGCTATTTTGCCTGTTGACGAGATGCAGGTAAAAGGGCTAATTGACAACTTACGCGGTGACTGCGCTACCGGTTTCGACAACATACCCGCAAAAGTAATCAAACTATCCAGCAAATCACGCACATCTGCAACCTGGCCATTGACTCAGGTACCTTCCCTAATGCATTCAAGACAGCTGTCGTGCATCCAATCTACAAGCATGGAGACAGAGCCAACGTTAACAACTACAGACCCATCTCTGTACTGAGTTCTCTTTCTAAGATTTTAGAACGAATTCTAAATAATTGTCTTACCACATATCTGGAAAAACATAGGCTCATTGCGACTAATCAGTATGGTTTTAGACGGGGCATTTCTACAGAGGATGCAGTACTTGACCTTGCGGATACAGTTGTAAGGAATCTGGATAAGAAACTCAAATGTTACGGAGTCTTCATTGATTTATCCAAAGCGTTTGACTCTGTCTCCATTCCCGGAATGATTGCTAAGCTGGAATGCATGGGGATCCGTTGTATTACGCTAAAAATCTTCTCAGAATACTTAATGAATCGAACACAGTGTGTCAAAATTGACTCCTTTTATAGTGACGCGATGACGATCAGCTTTGGGGTCCCGCAAGGTAGCATATTGGGGCCTACCCTCTTCTTGATCTATATAAACGACCTGTGCCTCTTACCCGTTCCCAATTGCAAAATTTTTACATACGCAGACGATACGGCCCTGATTACTTACGATGACAACTGGACCAATGCTCGACTTAAAACAGAGGAGGCTCTTCGCCAAGTGATGGCTTGGCTGTCGGGGAACTTATTGACCTTGAATGTCGAAAAGACCAAAATCGTCCGATTCTCTCTTCCGCACTGCCGCCCTCCCCCTGAGGAAAGTAGTATAGTGAAAGCTCATACAGGTACTCACCATAATAATTCAGATCCCAGAAATTGTAGCTGCCTCACTGTCCCTTTTGTCCACAATGTCAAATACCTAGGGGTTCTCATTGATGAGCATCTAACCTGGCGAGCCCATACCGAAACACTGACCAGTCGTATTAGAAAACTAATTTATATTTTTAGTCAGCTCAGATATTCGGCTGAACCTGAGACCTTGTTTCTTGTATACAGAAGCCTCTGTGTTAGTGTTCTCACCTATTGTATTCCTGTCTGGGGAGGAACCCACAAAACATTATTACTGCAGGTTGAACGAGCCCAGAGGGCTATTTTAAAGGTTATACGGTTCAAACGCAGAGACTACCCTACTGCTTTGCTCTATTCCGAGACCCAAGTACTCACGGTCCGCCAACTCTTCGTTTTGCGAGGTATACTGCGTCGGCATTCCTCTCTTCCGCTTGAAAAAAATATTCTATCTAAACGCAAAGGGCTTCCGGTCTGTGACCCTGTACGATGTCGGACAAAATTCGCAAGCAGTCATTACACTGCTCTAAGTGGCCGTATCTACAACAAAGTGAACAGCCAAATTGACATATACGCCTTACCCAAGCACAAATTGAAATACAGACTCACTAGTTGGCTGCAAAACCTAACATACGAGGACACTGAAGACATTCTTGACATTATCACGTAACACCTTGATTTGTATACCCTTAAATTTTTCAATATAATTATTAAACATTAATTAATTTGGCTTATTTGTGCCAAATTAATTAATGCTAATATAATAAACAAATAGATAACACACAACCTTACACTCTATACAACAAACACACACATTAACACTTACACTAAATCACAAACACAACTCCCTTCATAATTATTTACAAAAATATTACACCCATTCACATCACAGTATTCCCTATTCTCTCTTGTCACTAGTACGTAACCAATTCTGACATAGTATTACGGAGTGGAGACCTGGTGACCTGAAACACAGGCCATTGGCCTAGCTTAGGCACCAGTCCCCACAATATTTTCATTGTTGTACTACTTGGCAATTAAATATGTAAATGTTTCTGTTAAATATTGTGGTGAAAATAAATAAACGTATTATTATTATTATTATTTAAATAAACGTATTATTATTATGTTCACTTCACTTAAGTTTACACGGTGAGATGTTTACAGCCAGTCTATCTGGTCAACTACGCACCGTGTAAACTTAAGTGAAGTGAGTTTTTACCCATAAACAAATCGAGTTAGTGGTAAACGTTTCCATCTAATATTTTATTTCTTTTACATATCTATCCTATAACTATTTTCGTTTTCAATTTACAGGAAAACCATATCAAGTATTGACTTTGAACGGGAAAAATATTGTTCTGTACCAAAATTATACCTTTTCGAGGAGTGGTCGTACATTTCGGTACCAAGCCTGCTCTAGTAAAAAGACGAAGAACTGTCCAGCTAAGCTCACTTTAAACGAGGATGGGACGATAAAGAGTGAAGTGACAGCACATAATCATCCCTCCCCAAAAATCATTCAAACTGCTGATGGAAAGTACTTTAGGATATAGAAATAGAGCCGCTTTGGTAGTATAGGTACTGTGTTATAATTATAACTAAATACTACAATATCGAGTTAATTAGACCATGCTACGCAGAATGACCCATATTGTACACTTAGTAAGGGTCATATTTGTATCACAACTCTATTAAAGGTAGATTTTGGTCGCCATTTTTTTTCGACTGTGACATGACTTTTGGGATTTAATGTTCTGATTTGTGAAAAATTACAGTTTTTGACCACTGCGATTCATCATCATCTTCCTGTCTTTATCCCATGTTACTTGGGGGTGAATTTGGGTAGATTAGTAACAAAATATAAAACGACCACATCATACGACTAAAAAGTTCCGATCAAATGACTCTTCAAGCAGTTTGTACCAGTTGGTGGTATTAACTTGAGTTCAATCACAGATTTGACGTCACCAACTGCATCAGACTGCTTGAAAAGTGAACTTTTTGGAACTTTGTAATTGTCTTTGTAGTCTTTTTTTTTTTGCTATTTTATCCTTAATGTATAACAGCTACCCAACATCACCCTTAAATATGACCATGCACTTCTGGAACATCATGTACTATAATGAGTTTGTTAATTTATACGTGTTTTACGCGTTCACGCTTAAAATCCCGAACCGATTTTGATGAATTTTGGTTCAGAGATAGATGAGACCCGGTTAAATAGTTATTATTATTATTATATTATATTAAATATACTATAAATGCGAAAATAACTTTGTCTTTCTGTAACCTCTTCACGTCTTGCTGAACGGATTTGGAAAAAAACTTGGCAAACGCTTAGAGTCTAGCCGTAGACCATGTCGTCTTGAAATAGAACCCAGAATACTTTTCATACCGGTAGTACGATCTCGTGAAATCATTTTCGACTCTCACTTAGGCGAAGGCTACTATCTATCCAAGCTAGACAGATAACTAGCTTACTTCATTTGTGACTTCAGTGGACATGATATCTTATAATGATCCTTTATTAACCGACTTCAAATAAAGAAGGAGGTTCTCAATTCGGTTGTATTTTTTTTTTTATGTTGTCACCTCACTCCGTCATTTAGGAGCTGATTTGAAAAATTCTTATTTCATATGAAAGGATATGAAGGTACGTTCCGAGTGGTTTGGGGTTTCAAATGAAAATAGCTGGACGAAATAGAAAATATATAATTCATGTAAACGAAATTGCGTGTTTTGCTTTCCTGTTACTTTCCAGTGGTGTTTTTTCACACCTAACAACTAGTGGGGTACTTACCACTAAAAAGTGTTAAAAAAAAATACAATCGACTTCATTTTGGGAAGTCGGTGTTTTTGGTTGTTTCTTCGTATAGTAACACCGACTTCCGAAATGAAAGTTATTTTATACTTTATAGTGTTTTTTTTTATTTTTCTTTTTTATGGCTTCTTTTCAAAGAAGTACTTACACACTTGTATTGAATATGTCTTACATTACAATTACCTTTTCAAATTTACAGATAAACCATACGAAATAGTGAATATAAACGGGAAAACT
This sequence comes from Mamestra configurata, assembly GCA_002192655.3. Lineage (NCBI taxonomy): Eukaryota > Metazoa > Arthropoda > Insecta > Lepidoptera > Noctuidae > Mamestra > Mamestra configurata. The sequence continues at coordinate 78,296 of NDFZ01004908.1, forward strand.
ATGGTTCTTTACCAGAAACATACGTTTTCGAAACAAGGCCGTTCATTTCGCTATCAATATTGTTCGAAGAGATTGAAGAACTGTCGAGCCAGGCTCACTCTGAACAAGGATGGGACAGTAATGACTTCGGTGACAGAACATAATCACGACCCACCGACACTTTATCAAACTGCTGATGGAAAGTACTTTAGAGCATAAAAATAGACATGAAAGGAGATAGAACCTTTGTTGCATAGCTACCCGGCCGCCATTTTATAAAAAAAGTGTCGCGCGATTTTTCAGAGGTAGAGGACACTTAAACAACCACAAAATGTTAACAATAAAGTTTCGCCATGTGAGAACAATGACTATAATTAAATATGAATTAATAACGTGCTGATGTGCAATAGATTAATTTAAAAAATTATAGTCAGTTCCCAGCTTGATTGTGAGAAAAATATATTCAAGCCCCTTAAGATCCACTGTACTATATATATTATTCTTCTCTTATAATATGTGTGTGTTACTGTTGCCTGTGCCAAATGAATGTTTTATAATATTTTTTATATAATTATACATTAAAACATAAGAATAAGATATAACAGAACTAAGAATCTGAAACAATACTAGGATATCAAAAAAATTGCATCAGGTACAATTGCAGAAATGCAGAAGCTACACATGAAGTTTTACTTCTCTAACAATTTTATAAATGCAAAAATGATTTCTCCTTCATTGTTCTAGCTTTGAAATGTAAATGAATAAATTACGTACGAATAGTTTTATTGTGTGTATTTCTATCCAAATTTCTTTAATTATATTGGTTAACAGACAACAGCCTTCACAACCCTCGGCAACTCAACAGCATTGGTCAAAAAAAAAGGACTGCCACCTTTGATGAATGGGGCTGCCCATTCATCAAAGGTGGCAGTCCTTTTTTTTTTAAGGATGGGAAATCATCAAATGACTTCTTCCGCTCTGGGTGAAGCGGAAGGGTGTGTCAGACTCTTACTGACTAAAACCCATCCGTGTTCCTTCTAAAGCCCTTTGCGTTCCAGGGCCGCGGTGACTCTTTCGAACAAATTCCGCAACCCTGGCAGGCTCGGGCCCTAACGGGCCCCGACTTCTATGCTGACATCTCTTTGAGGCGCGCGTGAAACACACCGCGCCATCGACCCGGGCCTAGTGGTGATCGGACAGCGAGCCACCCAACGCTCGCCGTCCGCAGGCCCGCGCCTACGGAAAGGTGGCAGTCCTACCATACGCCGATAACATGATTCACGGCGTCTATGTTTGTATTTGTCATGTGATTGCAACTTATTTTTTACTCCATTTTATGTGTGCTATTTGGATGTTAATCTGGCAATAAACAATTTCAGTTCATTTCATTTTATTTAATTTCTTCACTTCAAGCAATATGAATTATTTAAGATCCAATTTTCATCTATAACTTTTTAAAAGAACAAGCTGCAACGTACTATGCGAACGTTCGGAACGATGCAGAGTGCGGTGACAGAACATAATCAACCCCTCCGAAAATCGTTCATGCACATGAGAGTATATAGAACTAAGATTCTGTACTGATATGGTTGCAAATAATATGTCGTAATACCAGCATGTGTAAGAATGCCAAAAATGATCTCTTCTTTAGTTTTCTTAATAAATACATATGTTAAAACATTAGCTTTTGCCCGCGACTTCGTCCGCGTGGAATAGTTACTTAGGGCAGACATTTTCATTATAAGATTATGAAGTTTAGTAAAGTTTCATTCAATGCTACTGAACAGAGAGAGAAAGGATAGATATAGATATTTTAACAAATGTTCGACGTGATTCTTTAATTTGCCATAACTTTTTTAATTATGAACTGATTCACATGAAACAAACACTTAATGTTAAGTGAAGCTTACCAGAAAGCATAAGTGAAAAATACATCTAAATCGCATTAGCTGTTTCTGAGATTAGCGTGCACAAACGCACAGACAAAAATTGTAACAATCGTTGTTTTGGGTGCTATTTGCGTTGATAAAGGTCTCAATAATATTTTTTCTCATATATCTTCCATGTACAGACAGCGATCCGTTACATTTTTATTATATGCATAGATTATTGTGATAGTCGTAGTAGAAGTTAATAATAGTAGTAGTCATTTATGAATAAATAGTATTAACGTGAGTCTAATTGTATCTACATCTTGTTTTTCCATATGCAGTTACTTTTAATTTATTGACGGCTCAACTTAGCTAACAGACAACTGAAAAACACAAAAACACAAACAAAGTCTGCTTAAATAAACAATTTAGAAATATTTTTTACGAAATATTTTAGAAGACTGCGATTTAGATGGCGAAGTTCAAGAGATAAAAGGTAAAAACAGTATAATTTAAACTAACCAAATCAATACGACAGGGTTACAATTTATTACATTACTAATTTATTCTTACATTTACAGGTAAACAATATGAAATTGTGAAATTGAACGGGAAAAAGGTTCTTCTTTACCAGAATCATACCTTTTCGAAGCAAGGAGCTTCATTTCGGTACCAATCCTGTTCCAAGAAACTAAAACATTGTCGAGCTAAGCTCATTCTCAACGTGGATGGGACAATAAAGACTGCGGTGACAGAACATAATCATCCTCCTCCGAAAATTATAAAAACTGCTAGTGGAAAATATATAAAAATATAGAAATTCAGATGGCAACCAAAATTATCCATTGTAGAGCTTTTAATTTTGTACTATAAGTATTTATTAATCTTAAAAAAATACTTAAATTGAGTAGCAATAATTTTCATATATTTTTTTTTTCATTTTTAATATGTAAAAAAAGTAGATATATTAAACTAATAAGAAATGGACAGTTGCTTTATTGTGTTTTGAAAGAAAATAAAATAAGTAAATAAATGGTTCTATCTAGACTAATACAAGCTGAAATTTTTATGGTATTTTTCCCGCCGCAGTGAAATGAGTTTGTCTTGGTAATACAATTGATTTATGAAAAATAATAAATATAAAATCAAGAAATGGCAGAATAACAATCGTGATAAACAGAAAAGCTTGAAGATCGACCCATGCGACTGTTATTATTTAGCCACGAGCTAATTAAGTAAGCGACAACGGAAGAGTTTAAAAATAAACTTTATTTGTACCCAGTTACAGCAAAATATTGATCTTATATACTAATCTTATTGCTAACCAATCATCTATGCTAGTGACGCATGTCCTAGATAGCATATGCTGATATTTACTTAATATTCTAAAACAATATAATTATTTGCTGATGAAGCTAATCTTGGGGGATTGGGGTTCCTTAACTAGCTCCTCTATTCGTACGTCTGACGGTAAATACTGCAAATTAGATTAGGATATCCATCGTTACCTTAGGTCTGCAGTGGGACAGTATAGGCTCATAATAATAACACACACACACAAATGTTTTAGGAACACATTCATTGTGCGTACAGCTAAGGAATTGAATTCCCTGCCAGACTCAGTGTTTCCTGATAGCTACAACCTGGGAGTCAAGAGTGAATAGGTTACTTCTAGGCAAGCGTGCTCCATCTTCGCTTACCATCAGGTGAGATACTGGTGAAACGCATGCCTATCAATAGTAAAAAAAAACACAGTTACAGTAGTATTAAGGAAAACTGAAATTACCTAAGTGTATTGTAAAAAGGACTAATATATTTACCTTATAAAGTAGATTCAACTTTATAAATGACTTGTGTTGTGTTGTTGTATTTTTTTCTAAACAATAACTTTGTTTTCTTATTTCTGTACTCAAAAACTGTCAAAAATTGTGTCAATTTTATTGTAGTAATAAAGGGTTTTATTCAAAGAATTTTTATTATATTTAATAAACATATTTCTATTTTATAAATGTTTTTTTTTTAAGTAAACATGTTAACAGTCCGCTTAGAAATAACAAACTTATTAATTTCACCAGATTCCATACGGATTTGGCAGGACCGTACCTTGTGTACCATAGAGTACACTACACTGTTATCTTGTTAAAAGAGTATACATTATTTATAATCAGCAAAGTTATGCGTGGAAGTAGAAAACAATCATCAATCTGTGTACTGAAAACTAAACCCAAAACTATGGTCTCTTGAACTGTACTTTCGGTAACGAATGGCGTACATAATAAAAGGGAAAATCCAACCATCTCTCTTACACGAAAACAGCTTGTAAATAAAATGTATTATATTATATTCGATGCTATTCTTAGATCTTAATAAAAAATATATTCGAGGGAACTGGACATATGAATAATTTTAGAAATTATTTTTTTCTAGGTAGTACCAGGTCGGGTCAATCATCTTCATTACCCAGCCCAGTCTATGAAAAAGAAATGGTTACAGGAATCAATAAAAATATGATATACCTTTTAAAAATGGATTTAGGTTCTGACGAGGATCAAACGATCGACGACAAAAACGGAAACAGCCGTGATGAGCACGATATCGATAAAGATTCAGATAAACAGGTTCCAACAACCTCGACTGTTTCTGTACAAAAAAATGCTCAACCAAAAACATATCATAATAAAAACCGACGAGGCCGAAGAGATATTGCCCCAAGAAAAGGAATGGGACCAGCGTGCAATTGCAAGCTTAAGTGCTATGATAATATCAGTGAGGAAACTAGAACTAATATCTTTAATAGTTATTATGGGCAAGATATAACATGGAATTTACAGAAGCAGTTTATAGTGTCAAGAGTGACTGCAAAGCCAGTTTTCAGACGGTATACTAACAACAATCACCCTTCGAGAGAGGTCACTCTAAACTACACCTTTTTGGTGAACGGAAATATTGTTAAAGTATGCAAAACCTTCTTCTTAAATACCCTGGCTATATCCTCAAACGTTGTTAGAAATGCAGTTACAAAGGCTAGACACGGTATGTCACTAGACGACAGACGGGGAAAATCCCCGTCTGTTAATAAAATACCAGAAAGAACAAAAGACTATATTCGTCAACATTTAGACAAAATAAGTAAGCAAAATCTTCAAGGGAAACCAAACACTGATGGTGACCCAAAAATCATTAAATTCTACTCTTTGTACCTTGAATTCTGTAATGATGAACGCATCCCAAAGAAAAATGTTGCGAAGTACTGGCTGTACCGAAATATCTTGAGAGCAGAGTATAATTCATTATTGAACCCGCTAGCAAATGGTTAAAGTAACTTGACCGTATTTTGCAGTGCGATTTTGTGAACCTCTAACCGTGAAAGCTTAATTGAAGTGAACATGAAGTGAGCTTAATCCATACAAACAATTGGCAATGACAGTTCATGCTCACTCCACCTAAACTTTTTCGGCGAGATGTTGTCAGAATAGACCGACTGGTTTTTTTAAGGGTGTCATACAATAAATGTATTGTAATATTTCTCAGTAGCAACCGAGTTTGGATTCGTGATGCCCTGTTAATGGCATTAGGCTCCCCTATTTCATGAAAAGCAACATTGACAAAATCTGGGGGTAGCTACACCTCTACATAACCCATCAGGTAGAACAGACGTATAAAAAATGTACATACTGTTTTAAATTTTTTAGTTAATTCTGTAACACGTTTTATATTATTATATACTTCAATAATTGTAAGGTTAAGGTTGTAAGTGTTTCAACACGTAACAGAATAAACGCAATACCGTTTATTCCGTTACACGTTGTATCATCATATCATATCGTCTAAATTAAGCCAATATCTAACCCGTTCAAGCTATACTTCTTTCCTATTTTTCTATCTCAATCTTATTTTTAACACACTCCATCAACAATTTCCCTATATAAAAGTATAGTACAAAAGTTAATATAGGGAACATGCTTATCCGCCTCATTCATAATTTTATTGACATAATTATCATTCATATTTTGAATCCTATCCGACCCGTCGCTATATACAACAAGATTATCAGCGATAGTTTGGGAATATTCAGTCCAACCCGCTTTTTTCAAGTTCCGTTTTTTTATAAAACTAATTCATTAATAATGTGAATCGCTATTTTAATTATCAAGTGATAGTGTCCCAGATTTTCATTATACACCTGCCACATAAACTTGATGGCTATGTCTGGGGGTCAAAGGAAATTCATTAGTTTAAGAGCCGGATAAAATACAAATCTTTTCTCTCTGTAGTTTGTAATGCAAATATATATTTTGTTTTGCCGTTAAATTTATTTGAAACTTGATCTTTGTGCTCTTTCGATATAAATAATCAAAGGTGTTACAGCATTTTCTAAAATTGAACTCTTAAAGGGGTGAAATGGTATGCTACCCTCACTTGATTTATGTCCATTTTTCAAAAAAATATCTTGAATTAAGTATCAAAGTTTACTTAAACATGTCTTGGAAAAATGTAAGTTAACGAAACTAAGCCCCTAAGATACAAGCGCTGCCTTATTTGGGGATCACTGTTCAAATGGCCATGTTAATTTAACTTACTTACTGTTAGCATATTTTAAAAATGTAAGTACTATTAAGATACATTTTGTAACAATTGACTAATAAATTATTATATTATTTATTCTCGGCTTTGAATGAACCTTGATCAGGACATTGTATACTTTGTATAACGGTATAATCTTGCCTTGAGATAATAAAACAAGTAACTTGCGGGCGGAACCGAGTGTAGAAACTAGTCTATAAAAAAAAAAACTGCAATCATTGGAAAAAAATATTTTTGTTCTACTTTTAATTATGTGTGTTAGTAGCAATCATCCAACTGTTAAGCAGCAGGTTTCTTATATTGGAATTTTGGAGTTGATAACTTATCAAAACCTACTGTACTAGTGTGTCAAGATCTAATTTAAAATTAAAGTTTGACAAGCTCTACACTTACATTTTTTTTTCCAATGTCACTTATTCACTTATTGTATATTTAACCCAACAGCAAATTGCTACAGTTCAAATTTAATGTTGAATATATTTCGAGTAGGTATCATTTGTACAATTCTGTAAACATTAGAGATATTTTTTAGATAACTTATTTGGAGTGAACATGAAGTGAAGTGAGCTGTCAAACCATACAAACAAGATGGAATGACAGTTCACTTCATTCTCACTCCACTTAAGTTTAATAATAATAGTATGCCATTTAATTCAGGTAATAAAGACCCAAAACATAATATAGCTTACAGACTATTATCATACATATATATAAAAACCACAAAAATATTGATAAACTATTGTTAACGAAGTGACGGTGTCCTGTTGCGCAGCGTGGTGTCATGTAGCCTTCCGCGACACCCTTCGGCCAAAACTCTTTCTTGAGGAAGGTCTCAATGTGATGAGTCGGAAGTCGACTCCACGAGGAAATTTAACAGTGCTGTTGTCTCCTGGTCACCACTGTGCGATTGGTAAACGCCGATGTAGAGAAATTTCTCCACGCCAGTGTCCAGCCATATGGCAGAAAAACCCGATTTCTCAAAGCAACGGAGACGACGACAGCAAATGTCATCGCGGACGTACACACAGACCCCAGCCTGCTTCTTGAACTTGTGTTCAAGAGAGTAACCCGGGTAGTTGAGGTACGCCACGTCCAACGGGGTTGCTATCTTCGTCTCCGTCAGAAAAAACAGGTGCGGCTTCTCGGCCTCAAGGTGATGATGGACCGGATCGAGATTGGAGTGCAACCCCCTGATATTAGTGAGGTGCACTTTAAGTGGGAGGAAGTGCAGCCGTTGTTTACCCTTTTTTTTCTGTTTCACTTTTGTCATGTTATCGAGTAGTTGGGGGGAAAAGTCGAATTGTCGAGGCGCTGCTCAGTGAACCAAGTGGAACACTAGAGCTAATCCAACCTATGGGGAACTCATATNAACAGTGCTGTTGTCTCCTGGTCACCACTGTGCGATCGGTAAACGCCGATGTAGAGAAATTTCTCCACGCCAGTGTCCACAAGTAGCCATATGGCAGAAAAACCCGATTTCTCAAAGCAACGGAGACGACGACAACAAATGTCATCGCGGACGTACACACAGACCCCAGCCTGCTTCTTGAACTTGTGTTCAAGAGAGTAACCCGGGTAGTTGAGGTACGCCACGTCCAACGGGGTTGCTATCTTCGTCTCCGTCAGGAAAAACAGGTGCGGCTTCTCGGCCTCAAGGTCGAACATACTCCAAGATCTCAACCTTCGTGGTTTAAACGTTGAGATGTTGTCAGAATTGACCGGCTGCATAATATCATAACAGTAAGCGATATAATTGTTCCGTTTAAATTGTCTTCAGCATATTAACTTCCATTATACCGTTTGCAGGTAAAGCATATCAGATGATAGATCTACATGGCAGAGTTGTACTCCTATACAAGCGATACACATATTCCAAGCGCGGGAAGCCCTCGCTCGGTCAGCGCTATTGTTCTCAAAGAGTAAGCAAAAACTGTAAAGCCAGACTTGTTCTAGACGAAAATGAAGATATAATAGAAGAACACCTGAATCATAACCATCCTCCTCCTGAGATTGTTCGTACGTCTAATGGTCAATACTGCAAATTATAATACAGTCGTTACAGTACATAGTATCAAGGCAATTTGTATTAACCCAAAGGTATTGTAAAAAGGACATACTTAATGAAAGAAGGTCATATTTTAAAATTGACTCACTGTTTCCCGCGACTTTGTTTGTGAGGATTTTGTATTATTCTAAACAATATTTCATCAAAAAAATACCTAAAAACAAACAATGAATTAATCCTGGTTTCTAATTCTTTACTGAAAAAAATGTGTCAATATATGTATGTGTCAATTATAGTAATAAACGGTTATTCAAACTTATTTTTTTATTTCTGAAATTTGAATTTCATAACAAATTTTATAACTACAATATTTTTTTGAAGCGAAAACTTCTTTAGCGGCGGCCTGTGCACTTTTTGGGATGGGTAAAAAATGTTAACTCGCTTCAGTACACCTGATCGAAAATTCGTAAGATGGAGGGAATGTTCTGAAGTGTTAAATTTTTAATGTAATATAAATTGTCATGTTTGTGTACGATAGCGCAATAAATGAATATTGTATTTTTATTCATTCCAAAATATCAAAAATGCACAACGTTAATGTTCAAGTTTTCACTTCTGCCGGCGCTCCCGGAGTGCAACCCGTTGTTTATTTTTATTCTGGGTGTTATTGCTGAGGGGACTGTTAACATGTTGTTGAAAGTCCCCTAAGGAATATGACACTAACTAATTTCACCAGTCTGCAGATGCAGGGATCATTGCGTTATACTGTGTTCGTGTAGCACATAGGGCACACGGACGTGGCAGGATCATACCAAGTACACCTAGGTATAGTCCTGGTAGTAGGTACACCGCAATGGTTGCGGATTTTGTTCGAAAGAGTCACCGCAGCCCTGGAACGCAAAGGGCTTTAGAAGGAACACGGATGGGTTTTAGTCAGTAAGAGTCTGACTTGCCCTTCCGCTCCACCCAGAGCGGAAGTTATTTGATGATTTCCCATCGTTAAAAAAAAAAAACCGTGTTAAGAACTAAAAATGATCAGCAAAATCTCACAATAATCAAACTGTTTACAGAAAATTAAACCCAATGTTTCTAGAATTGTATTTTTTGTAAATTATGATGTACTTTCATAATGAAGAGTGTTGAGCTCTGTTTATACAAATATGGGTTACTGACAAAAATAAAGAGTATTCCATGCTACCTGGTTTTCATAAAAACATGTTTCATTGGATATTTATATATTGTTTGTTTGTTTGTCACGATTTAATTCAAAAACTCCTCGACCGTTTTTTAAATTCTTTCACCGTTAGCAAGCTACATCTTCACCAAGTAACACTGGGTATATTTATTTCCAGAAATAATTAAGGATCCCTACTATTACTTGAATAATGTAACCCAAAGTAGCAAAATTTTGCCCAATAAATTCATTATTTGGCGTGCGCTGAGAAATTTATTGATACATCAAAATAATGTACTATGTACTTACATAATTAAAGTACTCATTATGACCTATAAAAAGTCTGCGAGGTTATATGTCTAACTATTGTCGTTAAGTGAGAATGACCGCTTTTTGTTAAAATTATTCAATCAAAGCCCAGTTGGAAAGAGCATGTGATGATTTTGATATCAAGATATTAATCCTTATCCATTTAAATGGTTTGATAATTAAGGTTGATTATGAACATGTAAATTAAATTATTCAAAATTGACCTTTCGTTGAAAAGTTACGACGGGTATAAAAATGCTCAAACTAAGAAAAATGTTGCGGTTTGAGCGAACTGGGGAGAAATGCTTGGTCCGATGAAGTTGAAACACGGCATTAATGATTTGGATGAAATAATAAGAATATCAAATGTTTGGATTTTTTGAAAATAAACGACTTAAGGGGCGAAAAGGGGTGATAAAGTTTTTAGGGGAGGACATTATTGCTAAGTTTAATTTAAATAAATAATTTGAGATTAAACATGTTAGAAAAAGGTTAAATTTAGGTGATCATTCCGAACGGCCGAGTTAATAATATAAACTTTTTCTGAGTTTTTCGAACAAAGAATCCAGCAATTTGGATTACAACCCATTCTGACTTTCTTGTTTCAATTTCAGATTATTCAATATGTTATCAGCGGTGTTCAGTGCGCAGCTCAGCTATTAAAAAAGAAACAGAATCTGAACAGGATCTTGATGAAGATCAAAGCAGTCATGAAGATCCTGTAGACGATTCAGACGACGAATACGTCATTGATGCTGGCTTATCACAAGGAACTCACAGCAAGAAAACAAATTTATCGGAATCTAAATTCAATGAATCATCGACTTTTTCCACACAAAAGTATGCACGAACAGGAAAAAAGAATAATAGAGGAAAAGCTGACGTGCAAAAAACAATGGGACCAGTTTGCACTTGTAGGCTTAAGTGCTACGAAAATGTAAATGAAGAAGCCAGAATGGCTATCTTCAATAAGTACAACACTATGACCAAAACATTACAGATGCAGTTTCTTGTATCAAGAATTGCTGAAGGCCCAGTGCGTAGACGCCGCGTTTTTGGAAAGCCACTTAAAAGAGGTTTTACATTGAGCTACACCTTTTTGGTAAACGAAGTACCCGTCTTAGTTTGCAAATACTTCTTTTGCAACACTTTGGCTATAGCCGCGAGAGTACCGTTAGTGGCTCTAAGAAACGCCAGGAAGGGCATATCGCATGAAGACAGGCGAGGACGATGTCCACCGACTAATAAGACACCAAAAGAAATCAAAGATACGGTTCGTAAACACATTGATATAATGTTTGATTATGTGACACTTTCGGGGCAAAATATTGAGCGAGAACTGCTCTGCGGGAAAAACTTGAAAATAGGCAAGTTTTACTCCATGTATCTAGAATACTGTGACAAAGAGGGCATACCAAAAAATAATGTGGCGAAGAAATGGTTATACCGACGAGTCTTGAAAACCGAATATAATTTACAGTTCAAACCGATAGAAAGTGACGAAAACGATGAAAATCTGTAAATAATGATATTGCTTGCAGCGCCCTGTGGTTGCGTCGACATAATTGATTGCCGACATAAGGGGCCGTCCATTAATCACGTGTTGTTTTTTTTTAGAATTTTTGTGAGGTTTAAGGCTAACCGGGTGGTTAGCCTTAAATCACGTGTCTTTTTAGTACCTAAAAAGAATCTCAAAATTTTTTGAATAAATATCTTTAACTACAGGTATAATCTAATTTTGTTCTGAAATTAGGACCATGATAAAAATGTCTAGACAGAAAGGTTGCAGGTTGTTTTTGACGAAAAAAATGAATACACGTGATATTTTATTACACCTCCCTCCCCCCCTCCCCTTTCCGGCCTCACGTGCTTAATGGACGACCCCATACCGAATATTAGTGTCACTCAAGATTCGAGGGTATTCTAGCTTTCAACAAATGAAAACTATTTTAAAAGGTTAGGTATTCTCACCACCTTTCACGACAAATTGATAACATATATACATATAATATATCTAATTGTTTTTTTTTAAGAAAACGTTGCTCGCGTCTAGGGATTTCTCCTGTATCGTGGGTGCGTTTACAAACATTAAATCTCACATACACAAACAGCCAATTAACTCTGTATACAACTAGAAAGAAACAAAGATTATTATAAAAGATATATAAGTAGGCAGATGATGTAATGTACTTATAAATTAAGATTACTTTTTTGTTTGTCTGCACTTGTCTCCCACTGCTGGACAGAGGCATCCCTTTTCTTGTCTTTAAAGATAAAAATGAATTAATTTCATGAACAAGGTAGTTTAATTTTAAGGTAGGTAGCAGTAATAAATTGCGACCTCCGTCAAAAACAATAAATACAACGTGTAACAGAATAAACGCAATACATTAAAAATGGGTCATTGTACACATCAATATGAACAACTTTTACTATGGGCCAACCCCGAAATCGCGAAAAAAATCTACTGTTTATGGGGCAGTCAATATTTTTTCGAGATTTCAGTGTTAGTTCATAGTAAAAGTTGTTCATAATGATGACTATACTTACGAGGTATTGCGTTTATTCTGTTACACATTGTATTTATGGTTTTTGACGGAGGTCGCAATTTATTACTGCTGTTAATAATATATTCGTAGTTAAATATAGCTGTGAGTTAATGATTTCGTATATGACCACTCATCCAACCTTGATACCGCTAATAATTGACTGTTGTTTTAATTCAAGGGACTTCAAAGTCTTGTCAGGAGATTTCTTCGCCCAGATCAGCTGATGAAACTGACACAGAGTTTACCCTTCTTGAACCACGTCTGATGGAATTTATTGTTCCCACGAATAGGTTGACAAAAACTAAGAAAACGTGTCCTATAAGAAAAAAAACAAAAAAAATGGGACCACCATGCGCATGCAAACTGAAATGCTACGAAAATGTAGATACAAACACCAGGATGAGTATCTTTTCGAAATATCATGCAAAAGATATGACAATGAATTTAAAGAAACAGTTTATCTTATCGAGAGTTGCTGAATTTCCAGTTGGAAAACGCCGTATAACGTCGTCGATGAGAAAAAAAGTGACCGTAATCTACACGTTTTTGGTGAACGAAAAACCTGTTAGGGTATGCAGAAAGTTCTTTATGAATACCCTGGGTATATCTACAATAAGAGCAGCACTTCTTAAAGGCAGAAGGGGTAAGGAACAGAATGTAAGAAAGGAAAAATGTCCAGTGGCTAAGGCTAAGAAGTTATACAAAATAAAAGTCAAACCTGTTATATCACAGGAGCAGAGACGACCAGAAGATATTAAAGACATGATCCGTACACATATCGAAATGATGTGCGCCCGTACAGATGATTGTGAGGAAAATGAGGTTCAGCAGAAGTTTCGCGAATTCAATCTGACTTTCGGCGAATGCTACTCGTCATACCTGAAGTATTGCGCCGAAGAGAACGTACCAGAAGAAAACATTGCACCGCAATCAATTTACCGACGTGTCGCCAGACTTGAGTATAATATTAGGGCTGGACAGAGACCAGATAAATTTAAAATGATTACTTGCGATTATACTATGAAGCAAATCCCATAACGATAAACACAACTAACTTGGCAAAATTTTTATGTAGTACACAACGTCCTTTGGATATCCCATAACTTTAAGGTTACATTCTATAAATACAAATAGTGTTGAATGTCTAAGAAATATGGGTTCCGAAACGCATAGTTGCGCAGCTAACACTAAACTTAACTAAGAATATTCAAAAGTTAAGAATCATTTGTGACTGACCTGTTGGTCGAGTGGTTAGTGACCCTGACCGCTAAACCGGAGGTCGTGGGTTCGATTTCCACCCAGGACAAATCTAAGTGTGATGAGCATGACCATTTGTTCTGTGTCTGGGTGTAATTTGTCTATAATATGTATGTATTTAGAAATATTTAAGTATGTTTATCAGTTGTCTGGTTGCCATAGCACAGGCTCTGCCTAGTTACGGATCGGATGACTATGTGAGAGTTGTCCCAAGATATTATTATATTATTATTTAAGTCCCTAATTATCATTGATACGTCAGATCAGTCATCCACTAAGTAAGATAAAAAATACGACGTTGTGGTTTTTCGGGTATGGTCGCTTTATGGACAGTCGCAGTTTTATCGGATGATTTTGTAGGAGGTGGCCTGATTAATACCCTAGAGTTGTGGATATCAAAAAGAACACGTTGCATAGGCTAGTGCTTGTAGGTAGTAGAGTCAGTGACCGCTGTCCTCATATAACGATGTGAATGACTTTTTATGCCTTTCTGAGCTTTGTTGGCCTTATGGCCCGGCTTACCAGTTGTAGGTTCGAATTAAGTAGACACTTAACTTTATATAATAGGGTTTTTTATTGAAACAATGCAATAAGTCCGGACTCATTAGATTTTTTTAATAAAATACCCTATTACTTCATCACGATTGCTCTCGAAACGGTGAAGGATACAATATTTCCTTCGCCAAGTCCTAGAACCAAGAAATCTAAGACATTTCACTGGGTTCGCGTCGTCAAGCAAACCCTCTATAACCCACCGATTATAGCTCAATCATAGAGAGCAGGCCTGTAGCCCAGCAGTGGGAACGCTTATTAAACTAAGAGTATTTTAGTCATTAAGAAAATATCATGTAGTTGTTGCTAAATAAAGTTTTCTTCCATAAATAAATTGTATAAATCTAACATTTTTTATTTTTTTTTTTTATTCGATGCTGACCGCTCATGCTTTACTCAAATTTCTACTTCACTCCATTTTGGACTTTTAAAAAGGAGGAGGAGGTTCTATCTTCGAGTGCATGTATGTTTTTTTACAATTATCGAGATTCGTTCAGCAGTTTTCAATGCCTAGCAGATGTAGGAACCCTTTCACGGGGTTGCAAGCATAGTATCGAATCGAAGAGGTAAGCCGTTTATGAGGTTACCTTTATTGTGATGTAACTCCTTTTAAGGGTTTCAAGGAGTTACATCATGATAAAGGTACTTCATAAACGGCTTACCCCTTCGAAAGGCTAACTCTTAACCGGGGTTGTACGGTCCCTGGTTAAGATATGGTGTATAGGTCTCATTTTTGTCGGAGCCGGGTCATAACTAACTATTGTTCTTTCGTCGACCGCGTACCGGAAGACGAAGCGTTTTAAGGCCTCTCACAAAGTGGACCGATAACTCGGTGAAGAAGAAGAAGAAGTGGTCGTCTTTTGGCTGAAATGATGATGATGAAATTTTAATATAACATACTTTCAGGGCAATATACAACTATTAAAATAAAAGGGAAACCGTTGATTTTACATGAAAATTACACATATTCCAAACAAGGCCGATCGTGGTGGAACCAGTATTGTTCGCAGAGGATAAGCAAGGATTGTAAAGCAAAACTTACGCTGAACAGAGATGGAAGTATCCGAAGCGTCTCACCACACAGCCATCCGCCGTCAAAATTATTTATGACATCAGATGGAAATTATTATAGAGTCTAGATTAATTATATCTTTGTGAAATTGTAATTAAATATCTGTATCTTTTAACAAACATTTTTCAATATTTCATTGGTGAAGAATTTATTTTCTTAACATTTCAAGAATCTGCTGTTCAGTACATTTTCGTTCGTATTTATAAATCGATCGCTAAAATCAGCCGGTCATATGAACGGCCTATATAGGAGCAGCGGACTTTGATGAATTTTACGCCACATTCTACTTTTCTGATAACACTGTAAATTTTTAGGTAAAATCATAGAAATCAATGGAAGAACATTATTTCTGTACGAGAACTACACGTTTTCGAGACAGAGCTCATCTGCCCGTCACAGGTATTGCTCGCAAAGGTCAAGTCAAAGATGTGGAGCCAAGCTGATTCTGAACGCAGATGGAACTCTTGCCGTGCCCGCCACACCCCATAATCATCCCCCTCCAAGAATAATAGAGTCCGGTGGGAAATATTTTAAAGTAGGATAAAGAAACAAAGAACCAGGATAACTCAGAAGTGCGTGGCCATATTTAAGGGTGATGTTCTGTATTCAGATACACCTATATTAATATACCCTGTATATCAGTATACAGTAGATAGAGAAATAATAGCAAGATAAAATAATATTGTCATTTTTCAAAAAGCCTGACCACAAAAGACCTCGAAAAAGTTCTAAACGAATGAATGGATGCATTTATTTGTCAGAATATTTTAAAAAGTTATGTGCATTATGTATTACGATCATAATATGGTTTGTAAAATTAAGTATTACATTAAAATGAAATTATTGATCAATAGAATTACAAATAATTTAAATGATGTCAAGGAGATATAATATGATTGATATGCAATCATGTCAAATATTTGAGTAAATTTTTCAATCATAAAATCTTCAGTCAAATAATAACATTTGCTTAAAAGAAAGTTAAATAATTTACATTTAAATGTTCTGAGGCAGAGTTTTGAAGAAATTTTTCGAATGAATCTAATAGTCTTATACATTGCTTCAAATTTGTGATTAAACTAAAATAATAGTACCAACAGCATCAGACTGCGTTCGGACTTTTTAAAATAAGGTAAAAAAATAATTTTACAATACATACTATATGGTCCTACTTGTCGCAATCAATGCGGTGCTGGACTAACGGGACCAAATATGCTGCTACGTCCAGCAATCCCTTGGACGTTGCTGTATGTGTCCCGACTGCATCACTCCACGAAGGTTGAGGAGATCGTGGAGTATATGAAGGTGAAGACCAACTGGACCTTGAGGGTTGAGAAGTTGGAGCAGCGTCACAACACAAACTTCAAGTCCTTTGTGGTGCGGGTTTCGACACAACATCTCGACACGTTCCTAAAGGAAGACGTTTGGCCGAAGGGTGTAATCTACCGACGGCGACGTTTTCGCGGCAGGCTACGCGACACCGCGCAGCGTAACTTGACGCCGTCACTTCGTGTGTCTTAGTTTATAAGTTAAGTAAGATTAATATGTATTAGTTTATTTTTTGTATGTTTAATTTGTGTATTTTATCTGTGGGCTTTAGTTGCCTGATAATAAAGAATTATTACTATTATTATTATAGTACATACTATTCAGTACATACTCTTAAATATGATCACTGAATCTGAAACACCAAATAAAACCGAATGTAGACTGGTGAAACGTTACATAAAATTGGTTATATTGTCTTTAACAATAAGCAGTTCTTTAAGTTTTAACCATTTCTGTGCTGTGTATATATGTCTACGTAAATAATAAATAAAATAAAAAAACAAAAACTTTTTTTTAACAAATAATATTATCTTATTATAATACAAGCTACCGCCCGCGGCTCCGCCCGCGTTTATGTAGAAAATTATCCCAAGGGAATATATTCCCGGGATGAAAAGTATCCTATGTGTTATTCCAGACTATAATCTACCTCTGTGCCAAATTTCATCGAGATCCGTTCAGCCGTTCTGACGTGAAAGAGTAACAGACATCCATCCATCCATACTTACAAACTTTCGCGTTTATAATAGTAGGATTATCTCAAAACCCCTTATAACATCTACCTCTCGCAACGTAAAGGAATTTGTCATTGACCCGATACACCCGCCATAAATGATGAACTGTTGATGGAGTTTCCTTAAAACTTTTTCGCATAGCAAGTTATCATCCATCTTTCACCGTGTTAACATGGCCTTTACTGCAGCTGGACCATAAACATCGATTCCAGAAGCGACCACTATGGTAGCAGATGTATTTCCATAAAAGTCTAATTGAGGGAAAAATAACGCGTCAAAGAAGTTTTATTCTTCCGCATTATTATATACGACTAACTTTTGCCCGCGACTTTGTACGCGCATATCCCGGGGTTTCCCGTTCCCGCAGGAATTTTCCAAATCCGACTGGCAGTTCCAAAAGCGCGTTCAAACGAACAAACAAACTCTTCAGCTTTATTATTAGTATAGATGGCATGTGCTCTGTAAACGACTGACCTACAAGCAAGGATGTATCAAGAAACCTTTCACTATCTATATACAAAACACGATCATTAAATCCATCAGTGCTCAATTATTTGATTTTAGTATAGTTATCAAAATTATTTTTTATTCTGTATTGTTTTTGGTAATTTTTAATGTGTGTTTCTTCTAAATGTTCGCTCTCTGTGCGTGTTGGGACTTATTGTAAGTGCAGAGAGTAATTAAAGCTAAATAAATAATAAATGCTCAAGTCAACCGCCAACCCACCATTGGATCGTACTATGTCATTATGAAAACCTCTTAAAGGTAAAAGAGGACAATAGTATATATTTAGACTTAATGATGAAGCTGCGGACTGCGTAAGCAATAATACCTCAATACTAAAAACAGCTAAAGTTTTGTAGGAACATTACAGTTCAAATGGCAATATCTGGGTGTACTACATGCAATGGTATTATATATATATTTTGTTTTTTCAGAACAACACTATGAAGTAATTGAAATAAATAACAAAAGGATGCTTTTATACGAAAACTTTACGTTTTCGCGACAAGGGGCGTCGTACTGTAACCAGTACTGCTCCCAGAAGGTCAGCAGGGATTGTAAAGCTAGACTCAAGCTCAATAAAGATGGAAGTCTTGCAGCCGTTTTTAATATTCATACTCATCCACCACCGAAACTGTTTAGGGGGCCAACGGGGCAATATTTTAGGGTAGGTAAAAGCAGCCCTCGAAAGCTAAAAAGCATTAACTTTATGTAACTTTCGAGAAGAAATCTATTTTGTAAAATTTGATTTCCGTCACCATAACAGGTTCTCTGACCGCTCAGCAGACACAATAGTTAAAGGATCAGCGAAGACCTCTTGTGGTTCATAGGATTGTGAACCGGGTAATGTCACATCATCATCATATCAGCCGAAAGCCGTCCACTGCTGGACATAGGGCTCTCCTGTGCGTCTCGCATCTATCGGCTACCCGCGACCCTCACCAGGTCATCGATCCACCTTGTGGCATGCCTTCCTTCGTCTTTCGGTCCGCGGTCGCCACTCCAAAACTTTTCGGTCCCATCGACCATCTGTTCTGCGAGAAATGTGCCGTGCCCACTGCCACTTCAGTTTGGCGATCCTTCGGACCATGTCGGTAATCTTGGTTCTCTCGCGGATATTATCATTCCCGATTCGATTACGCAAGGAAACTCCGAGCATAACCCTCTCTATGTACATATATGTAACGTCACAACTAGCTTAGCTTCATTCTTTCTTTTCTTTTCTTTCATCCACGGCGTGGTTTTTTTTTTATTTTATTTTTTTTATCTAATATGGGTTTGCTCTTGACTCTAGTCTAGGTCATAGATACCAGAGACCAAGTCGACGATGGAGCAAGCTAACCCAGAAGAAGCCTGTTCACTCTAATTTTGAAGATATTAGGGTTGTATGCGTTGGGAAACACAGACGCAGGCAGAGAGTTCCACTCTTTTGCTGTGCGCATTGTAAAAGACGTTTGGAAGCGTTTGGTGCGAATTGGTGGAATAGCAACACGGTAGGGATGGTAACTTGCAGTGCGTCTAGATGTTACCATCGGACATGGGGCCGGTGGGATGAGATTGAGAAATTTGTAGATAACAAGAATCGTCAGTCCTTCTCCAGGTTCTCGGGTATGTCTACCTACATAATAATGAAGAGTGATCCTGAACCGATTAAACATAATAGGTAGGTATGTGAAATCGTTTTAAGCTCAGTTTTTCGGCTGAGATGTGCAAACGTACTATCGCATCCATAATATAAGTGAATGCAATTTTTATATTGTTTGTATGTTCTTTTAATAGTGTTTTAACTTTTTTTTTTTTGTAATTTTATGTCCTAAGTAATTATTATTATTTTCATATTTTATGTTTAAGCAGTTATTTGTACGGGGGTTTTGTTAATTTACTTGTATATGTCTTAAAATACTTGTATTTTAGAAATGTTTGTAAACCTAAATATAATTGGCGACTGTGTAAGCCTGAGGTTTTTATAACTTATGCTAAGAAACGCTTTATTTAATAAATAAAAGAATATTTTCATATTCAATGTTCCAATGAAGTTAGGGGTTTTTCGTCTATGATGCGGAATGTTTGAAGCTATCCTTTGTAAAAATAATAGAGCTTTTGAGATACCACTTTTTGGCTTCCGAGGGTAGAATCGATTTGGATGGACATTGTTCAATAAGGTCAGGGGTCCTACTATGACGTCCTAAAAAACATGGTTCCGGCGTAGGAGGGAGACGGAGCTATACAAAATGCATAGCACTATCTCTTTTTCACAACGGAATCTCGGAATGGTCAAAACAAAAAAAAATATTCTGCTAAGGTAAATGCGGTAACGATACCATATCGCGATCTAACTTGACGCCAACGCCATCTATCGAGCTTAGGGACGAACTTTTGATATTTATTGAGTTTTAAAGGAGTATTAAGAGAACGTAGCAGACGTCGTTCTCTCTGCCCCCATGAGAAAGATGTTTATTTGTGTATGTGTCAATAGATTTAAATAAGGATGTGCGTAGGCACGTCATATAAATATTATATTTTTTGTATTTTAAAGCTTAGAAATATAATTTATAATAAGTTCTAATTGTGCTAGTTGTTTGTGTGTATCTGTGGCCGAAAATAAACTGATGGTTTGTTGAATTGATATTTCATTTGTGATTCCATCGATCATAATCGCCATCCATTTTTCTCCAAGCATAATGAATTTTCACGTCGCATGCTTATGTCACAGTTTCATAAGACATACATCATACGCTAGACATTCTCATAGATTTCCTTTGCCTATTATCTTACCGATAGATACCCAACCTTATTTATATCATCACTAGCTTTTGCCCGCGTGGAATAGTTACTTGGGCAGCCATTTTTGAAGTGAAAACTTCTTTAGCGGCGTTGAGCACTTTTTGGGATGGGTAAAAAAGGAAGTAATATCCCCCTATCTTTCTACCGCGCGGCGAAAACGTATGCCTCAATGCATGCATATGCATGCAATTCGTGCGAAATTATTCCCTAACCATTCCAAAATATCAAAAATGCCTACGTTAATGTTCAAGTTTTTACTTCTGCCGGCACTCCCGGAGTGCAACCCGTTGTTTTTTTTTATTTTTAAGATCCTAATTTTTTAAAAGCGCTTTCACATTGTGTGTTTATTTAATTTTTATCAAGTGTCTAAATAAAAAGTTCATGGTTTTATCTTTAATAATGACGGACTCCCACACAAACTTTCATCCCCTATTTCAATACTAAATTTCATCTAAATCGGTTCAGCGGTTTAAGCGTGAAGAGGTAACAGACAGACACACTTTCCCATTTATAATATTACTAGTACCTAATTTTAATAAATTAGTAAGTATATAAGTATCGATTGTTTTCCTCCATCCTCTTACTTGTAGCTTTTTCAGTCGGGACAAGGTTGAACAGTTCTTGGGAATTCATTATAATCGGCGGAAGAGTGACCAGTCTGGGACGAGCTCTACGGAGCCGTGCGGATGGCGGGGCGCGGCCTTTCCCTTTCGGGGGAAACCGATCTTAAGACTGTTCACAATCACAGTTTTTTTTACCATTTGTTGGGACCAATAGGACAGAAAATATTCCCGTCCGTCCCACCAACAAAATCAATAGAACGATCGGTAAATAAACATACGAATTCCCGTTCGTCCCACGAGGAGGTCGAAATCGGTAGGATGGATACACTATAATTATTTGAGTTACTCTCATTAATTTACGGGTTATACTTATTTAACACTTTACTATTTGTGGAAATCCTAAAAAGTGGTCTTAGTTAATATATACCAAAAATACCTATGTACTTGAAAACTTAGTTGAGTCCTTATCTACCTGTAGGTATGCTTAATAGCAAACTGAAATGTTTTAAACATTTTGTATGGTTCTTACTTTCTTAAAATAAACAATAAAAAACTGTACATACCTACATCCTCTCTTGAAAATCCATATCCATACTAATATTATAAATGCGAAAGTGTGTCTGTCTGTTTGTTTGTTACCTCTTTACGCTTAAACCGCTGAACTGATTTAGATGAAATTTGGTTTAGATATAGTTTTAGTCCCGGGAAAGGACATAGGATAGTTTTATCTCAGAAATCATCCTTTAAGGGGGTGAAAAGGGGGGTGGAAGTTTGTATGGGAGTCCGTCATTATTGAAGAGAAAACCATGAAACCTTTGTATTTAGGCACTTCATAAAAATAAAAAAGTTTAAGAGTTGTTGTAAAATAAAAATGGCTGCCCAAAGTAACTTTTCCACGCGGACGAAGTCGCGGACAAAAGCTAGATTCAAAACCGTAAACATCAAAGTGAGGGGAAGATCGATTACTTTATAACAAGTTAACACTTTTTCAAAAGGGGTGGGTCGGGTCGAATCAGTAATGTTAAAAAAAAAAACTAAAAAAAATCCTTTAAGAAAAATGGTACAATTGGAACCCCTCGAGATCAAAATCATCCACTGCCGAAATTTGTAGCAAAGCCGATGGAACTTGTTATACGCATTATTAGATTTACTATAAATCTACCATACTTTTCTAATCAATCTTTTAGACTTAGAAAATAGTGTAATACTTACATTTTTTTCAAGCAACGACTTCTTGTATGAAGTAGAAAATATTAGCAACGTCGTGGCCAGGCTGTTAAATCTTTTTTTTTTTTTTGTAAGTGTGGGAAATCATTAAATGACTTCTTTCGCTCTGGGTGGAGCGGAAGTGTGTGTCAGACTCTTATTGACTAAAACCCATCCGTGTTCCTTCTAAAGCCCTTTGCGTTCCAGGGCCGCGGTGACTCTTTCGAAATAATTCCGCAACCCTGGAGGCTGTTAAATCTTACACACTTGTTTCTTTCTTTCTTTAGATCTACCTGTCAAAAGTGTTTTGTGATTTTGTATTGTACAGAACACAAAAAAAAAATAGAACGTATGAAAAAAAACTTCTTTTACATTACAGATAAATACGAAATCATCAAAATAAAGAAGAGAGAAGTCATTTTGTATAAAGGCTACACTTTTTCCAAAAGGGGTGGGTCCGATCGCTGTCGGTATTGTTCGAAAAAGGATAAATTGGATTGTCAAGCTAAATTGATTTTGAAGTCCGATGGGACCGTTGAAACCCATTGGGATTGCCACAATCATCCACGGCCCAACATTTACAAGCATCTCGATGGCTCTTGTTACATATTACGTCGTTAAACATGTAGAAGTATCTTACTTATAATTATAAATAAATACTCAGTGTTATCGTTGTTACATAGCACTAGATCAGTGGTTCCCAACCTGTGGTCCGCGGACCAAAGGGCCAAAATATGGTCCGTGAAAGGCAGGACGTTGAGCGCCAAGTGTATATCTGGGTATATACCGTAAAGGGTTTTGTCAGGGGTCAGTGTATGCGAGCGTATACACCTAGGCCTACATTTAGTATGGGCGTTGAAAAGCCAATTTCAATCTTTTCACCTCAAAAATATCAATGATGCAAACTGATTTTATGTTTCTATTAGAAATGTTGTGTATTCTAGATGACAATGCTTTTTTTCTTTTCTTTTTCTTCAAACATTTTTTTCTTGATTTCTGGTCCCTGCTAGCAACAAATAAATCGAAGTGGTCCCGGGTCAAATAAAGGTTGGGAACCATTGCACTAGATTAATATAGTAAAATAGTTTTTGTGTCGTTTGATATGTCTTAAGTATTGAATATTTAATATTTGTTTAATATGTATTTTCAATTCAAAATATTCTCCTTTTTTACTGTGAAAGTACAATAAAAATGTATATATAAGAAACATACAGTTCAAAATAAATGCTCAGTATTATTGTTGTTACATAGCATTAGAATTAATATAATTAAATTATTTTGTGTCGTTTGGTGTTTTTTATATTTTCAATTCAAAATATTGTCCTTGTTTTCACGTGTTATCACAATTGATACGATGGCAAAAAAGTAATTTTAGATTGTACCCTAAACCATGTGCGCTGCAGCGATTGGCTCCGCAAGACCCGCGCCATGCGTGGCATGCTTTATATATTTTAGTACATTTGTTCTCCATGCGGCCCAATTCTTCTTTGGCAACGTCGCGGCAACGGCGCGGCAATGTCGCGGCCTATGAACTCTTACAACGATCGAGATTCCGCTCCAAGAGAGAGACGGAGCTATACATAGCGTATAGCACTATCCCTTTTACATCGTTGGAATTGGATGGCATTAACACGTCGTAGTAGGGCTTTTTTTTAAGGATGATAAATCATCAAATGACTTCTTCCGCTCTGGGTGGAGCGGAAGGGCGTGTCAGACTCTTACTGACTAAAACCCATCCGTGTTCCTTCTAAAGCCTTTTGCGTTCCAGGGCCGCGGTGACACTTTGATGTAGCTGTTGTTCTAGAATAACCCAAAAGTGTTTTATTATTTTGTATTGTAAATAGTTCAGTATTAAAAGAAATTGAACCTATGTAAAATACTTCTTTTACATTTCAGATAAATTGGAAATCATCAAAATAAAGAGAAGAGAGGTTCTGTTGTACCAAGGCTTCACTTTTTCCAGAAGGGGTCGGTCTGAGCGCAGTCGGTATTGTTCGAAAAAGGATAAGATGAATTGTCATGCTAAATTGCTCTTGCTGCCCGATGGGACCGTTGAAACCCATCGGAATTGTCACAATCATCCTCGGCCCAAAATTTACAGGCATCCCGATGGCTCTTGTCACATTTTACCTAACTAAAACGTGTATGTATTTATTGTAACACCAGCGGACTCACGCTAGTGCTACTTAGAATATTATTATAAATAAAACTATGTTTATGGTTTAAACTTCATAATATATTTGGCGTCAGCCTTCAACGAGCGCTGGCACCGGAGTTCCAAAAGAAAACAAAACATATTTTATATTCCTATTTCAAATTCTCTTTTACTTTTCGCCAGACGCTTCCAAAGGGCTACCTTAGGCTCTAGACAAACGACCATTATATTAGCGATGGCGGTTGTCGAAATGCCAAAATATAAGGGATTGCTCACGTGACATTTCGACAGCGTTTGTCACTCCCATACATTTTTGACGTTTTGGCAACCGCCTTCGCCACGCTTCCACTGTCAGAATGACACTTGTCTAGAGCCTCTTGTCTGCCAGAGAACTGGAGCCAAGGATATCCTCGTCACAGTATGTATATTATTGTAGAAGTAGCATTCTAACAGTTAAAACGAATACTCATAATTATTGTCCCTAGATAACGCTAGAAGAATTAACGCTGAAATATATTAACGTAGTTTTTGTGTCGTATGTTATGTTTTAATATTTTATTTTATTTTTAATTCAGAATGTTCTTCTTTCTTTCACTAGATATTACAACTGATACGATAGCAAAAAAGGAATTCAGAACCGTCACTTGTATGCATATACTCGTAACAAGTGGGTATAAAATATAGCCTATGTCATCCGGAAAATAACTTTGAATCGATTTTCACATCAGTCATCCAAATTGGCTCAGTAGTTTTAGCTTTACGGTGGATTATACGTTAATATATTTATGTTCCACTTAAGGCCAAAAACGATCATTGCGAAATCAGCTCACAAAGCGTTGTAGCTTCTTTCAAACGTTCTCAACGCAAAGTTTGCGTCGCAACACTTAAGAAAACGGCCACAACGCGTTTTGGCCGTTTCTTAAGTAAAAGTCAAAAACGCTCATTGAAGGTGAAAACAGCTCACAACGCGTTGTAGCTTCTTTCAAACGTCCACAACGCGAATTCTGCGAAGTAGCGTTGTGGCGATGCTCAAAAGACGCGTTCTGAGCCTTCACTGGTGCAACCACATTGTGAAATAGGTATATTGTACAAAACTGGCTTTGAAATTCTGGGTACATTTGTTTTTATGCTCTCCACGCCGCTCAAGTATGTGTTGGTAGCGGCAACGTTGTGGCAAAATCTTCCACACTTGGAAACTAAGTTGGGTCCAGATTATCCTGTGATTAAAAAAAACTCAGTGTTTTATTATTTTGTATTTTAAATATGTAGTTGAGTGGATACAAAAAGCCTTTATTCTACCATAAAAACAGAACAATTTAACATATTATTTTATCATAACACAAATTGGTTTATTGTACAATTTATTTTCATTATTATTATTGTTTATAATTTGAGTTTAAATTTGTAATTTTGTCGTTCCCATGTGCTTGTATGCAAATATAGTTTTAAGTATTCATATAAAAGTATTGAATAATTCACGTGCATGCCATTGATACTAATATTTTAATAATAATATTTAATTATACTATTTTTTATTTGTATACTGAAATAAAAAATAGAACCCATGAAAAAAACCATATCATTTAAATTGACTAACACTCCATGAACCTATCTTTTACATTTCAGGTAAATACGAAATCATTATAATACATAGATGTAAGGTAATTTTGTACAAATACTATACTTATATAAACTAATACTATACTTTCAAAAAGGGGTGGTCGCAGTCGGTATTGTTCGAAAAAGGATAAATTGACCTTCAAGCACGATAGGACCTTAGAAAGCCATCGGGACTGTCACTAACATCCACGGCCCAACATTGACAGGCATCCTGATGGCACCTATTACCCAGCTAAAACATGTATTAATGTAGAAAGAACATACCCACAGTTAAAACGAATATTCATTCTGAGTATTCGTTTAAAAATAATATTATGTAATTCGTAAAATCAAACAATATGGCGGCTATTATATCGCTATATAACAGCCGCCATATTGTTTGATTTTCGTTTGTTGTAAGAAGTATGCAAAAAGGTACAGCAGGAATACAAAAAACTGGCCAAGTGGGGATCGGACTCGCGTGCCAAGGTTTTCGAATGAATCTCACTATAAGAATTATCATCTGCATTTATTTTTCAAAATATTAGGCTGAGAAATTTCGGAGATAAGGGAGGTAATGGTCATTTTTCATTTAATTTCATGAATGACTTCAAAACCATTTATTTTAAAATTATGAAAAACATATAATTCTCACATCAAGCCCTTTTATTTCCTATGAAATTTTCTGGTTTGTCGCCAAAAGTAACCTCCATACTCACAATTTATTTTTTCTGTAACGCGTCCATATTTTGGTCACAAAATTTAATATGTGTAACATATTTAAACACAATCGGTATAGTAGATACGAAGAAAGTTGGCTGTGATGGACCTTAAAAAGTACAAAAATATGTTAATAATAATTTTGAAAAGAGTCGCGAAAGTTGGGGTTTGAACTTCCACCGAACCTCTCGAAAGGCTGTCTTTGAACTCTGTTGATGATTGATTAAAATGCCGGTCTCATATTAAGTTATTGTTATGACTGCTTAGAAATTTTAATCATTACGACGCGTAATGATTAAAATTTCTAAGGATATATTTTTTTTAAAGCTAGTTTTATGCAAAACTTAACAAACAAATTAAAAGGTGAACAAAGCGTGTCGAATAACGTCATTGATCAATGCGTAATTTTAAAATCTTTAAAATTACCATAATTATTTTTTCCAGTCACCAATTTTAATGAAACAAAGACTAAATGTTGCTCAGAACGAAGTGCAAGGTAGCTGTAATACCCAAAAATAATATGTTTAGTACCTATCCTACGAAACCATGTGCCCTGCAGCGATTGGCTCGGCTAGACCCTGCCAACGCTCGTGCTCGTGTCATACTTCATACATTTGTCCTTACGCTCTTCACGCCGCTCAAGTCTCCGATAGTCGCGGCAACGTCGCGGCCAACTTGTTTAATCTTCCACACTTGAAAACTAAGTTAGGTCTAAGTAGATTTACCTGTGGTTCTAAAGAACCCCAAATGTGTTTTGTATTGTAAATAGACAAGTACAAAAAAAAATAGAACCTAATTAAAAAACTTCTTTTATATTTCAGATCAAATGGAAATCATCAAAATAAAAGGAAAATATGTAATTTTGTACCAAGGCTTCACTTTTTCTAGAAGGGGTCAGTCTGAGCGCAGTCGGTATTGTTCGAAAAAGGATAAGATGAATTGTCAAGCTAAATTGCTCTTGCGGCCCGATGGGACTGTTGAAACCCATAGAAATTGTCACAATCATCCTCAGCCCAACATTTACAGGCATCCCGGTGGCGCTTGTTACATTTTACCTAACTAAAACATGTATGTAGAAGTAACATTTAGTAAAAACGAATACTTAGAATGATTGTCCATGGAGTATGTTTAATGTACTATTAAGAGTATTTAATAAAAACTGATAAGTAGAGAAAAAATGTGTCGATTGGTATGTTTTTAATATTTTATTTTATACTTTTAAAATTTACTCTTTTTTTAACTTGAAAACACAATTATTGGATTTCAGCATCTGCCTAGCCTTTTCCCAAATATATAGGGGTCGGATCCCAGTCAAACTAAATTCAGCTGAATACCAGTGTTTTACGTAGAGCGGCTGCCTACCAGACCTCCTCAACCCATTCATTGGGTAACACGGTACTTGGCAAGACTGGTTTCATCTGGCTTCCAACAATCTATAACGACTGCCAAAGATCAGCCGGGATTGGTCCCGGCTTAACGTGCTTTCCGAGGCACGGAGAAATCTCGATATGTTAAGATGGTCACCCATCCACAGACCGACCTCGGCCAGCGTTGCTTAACCTTGGAGATCGATTGGTGGCTGTTATTATTTAGCCACGAGCTCCTCAAGAAATTCAGAAAGCTCCCATTTGGATTACTCGTAATTAAGCTTAGCTGTCGTGGTCCACTACAAGGACGCATTGATTTGCATTTGAAACTATTTTTTCTTCCCATACACATCCCATCCCATATATTCTGATTGAATCAGAATTATTTGCTTAGATAACTACAAAACAATCAGCCTCAACGCAAAAACGTGCTATTTCTATATTTCCCTTGAACAGGGGCCTCGAACATATTTTGGTTTACGGAATTACAGCTTTAGAACGTTTAAGATGCAAGAGACAAACCATGTGTGATGCAGCGCTTAACTCGACAAAATCGCGAACGCGGCGCCACGTGGTATGCTTCAATTATTTTATTTTTTACACGTCCCGAAGCGTACAACTCAAGGGAGAAGAACGTGCAGGAAACTAAATGGATACTGTGATACTGTTTTAAAGCAGTTAATAAGTACAAAATTGGTTAAATGTTGAAATTATTGAAACAATTATTATATTAAAAAATTATATTATACTAAAGATATTGTTATTGCTTCGTTAGTAACAGCAATGTCGTGGCCAGGCTGTTAAATTTGCCTCAATTGAAAACTAAGTTGGGTCTAGATCTACCTGTGATTGTCACTCAAAGGTGTACTATTACTTTGAATTGTAAATAAATAGTTTAGTACTAAAATAAAAAAAAGAAATAATGAAAAAATAAAACTAATAATTTTAATATACTAAAACTCCATTAATGAACCTTTAACATTTCAGATACATACCAAATCATCAAATTGAAGGGAAGAAACGCAACTTTGTACAACGGCTACACTTTTTCTAAAAGGGGTAGCTCGGAGCGCTCTCGGTACTGTTCGAAAAAGGATACCTTGGATTGTCAAGCTAAATTGACCTTTAATAAAGATGGGACCCTTGAATCGCATCTGGATTATCACAATCATCCAAAGCCCAACATTCAGAAAGAGCCCGATGGTACTTACACCTTTTTACCGAGCTTTTACGTGGTAACATGTGGAACTGACAAAAAGGTGGACTCGAAGACCCAGGATTCTCCATAGAAAATATTAGATAGTAGTTGATGAAATAGAGTACCTAAAATTGTTTGTATGTTTAATATTTTGTTTTATTTATAATAATATATTTTATATATTATACTAGCCGATAAAATAGGGTACCTAAAATTATTTGTATGTTAAATATTTTGTTTTATTTTTAATAATATATTTTATATATAATACTAGCTGTTGCCCGCGACTCTGTGCGCGCATAGGCATACCGTTTTTCCCGTTCCCGTAGGAATTTCGGGAAATCCCCAAGGAAGCGACATGCCAAATTTCAGCTTTTTACGACTAGTTTCGGCTGTTCGTTGTCTGTCAGTCAGTCAACAGTAACGGAAGAGTTTGAGATATAAAGTCCCATTAAAATAGATTTACATTCTTTAAGAAGTCATTCAGACCACCAAAATAACGACAATAGTAAGAAAAATGAGATTATTATCATTAGATACTTAAAAAAATCAGCGAACGAAAATACACTAAAAATGTTGGTTACCCAAATACCCAATGCATAAACACATCCAAGTCTTTGATTGTTTTCTCATAATTCTGATACTAAAAATGTGCAGGCGCACGTGACCACGTCAAGTACCTACCCATAATGGATGTGTTTATTCTAGTGTGCCGGCAATTTATTATTTTAGGTCAAAATAAAATTATTTAAATCAGTGTTTTTTTTTGCTTGTATATCTTTGGTTAGACATACTGAACGCTATGTTAAAATTTGTTCATCTATTTTAATTGGACCTATGATATAATTTATAAATTCAGAGTTTTCACTTTATATTAAATTAATTGATACTATTAAGTTATGTTAAGAATATTATTACTTTATACACCTTGGCATACGTAGTGCCTTATCTGTAAAAAATGTTACATTAGGCCATAGTTTTAGACTAAGTATATTTATAATATTTTAAGTGTTGTGAGCCAAATAAATAAATAAAAAGTATTACAATTGATACGATAGCACAAAAGGAAAATTCAGAATGTCACTTTTTTTTTTTCGTATAAAATGTAGCTTAATATGTCACCCGGGCCACAATTTCGAATCGATTTTCACATAATTCATCAAAATCGGCTCAGTCGTTTTGGCGCTACAGTGGCCGCTTCAATAATATGTGACCTAGGAAGATGGTTTTATAAATTTTGTAAAGCAGCGACATCTGTTGTAAAGTTGTAATTAATTAATAAAGATTATTTAAAAAAAATTACTATCATTTTACAGTAGACAGGTACCTAACAAAATATGGATTTATACTTGTAGATAGGAATACAAACGCTTGCTCACAACTTTGACTAATTTGCCCATAATAGAGATTTGAAAACAATACTTATTAATTGAAACTTTTTCAGATCCTCCGCCTGTGATACCTTTACTAGGTATTGTGAAAGAAGAAAGATGTCCGAGTCCAGCCCTAGTTGAAGAATATTGTGGGGTTCCGAAACTGCGCGCGTGCGTGCTTCCTCTACCAATGACGAACAAGAAAATAATCCAAGTCGACGAATTTAGGTTCGCAACGCTGCCAGGAGGCTCTTTGACTTACTACTGCTCGGAGAGAGCCAGATGCAGGTGCAAAGCAACTCTTTGTCTGGACGAAAATAACTATGTCGTTTCAGTAGACCTTACTCATACTCATCCTCCACCACCTCCGATACCAATGTATCTTGATATTTCAAAGAAAATATTGAAAACAAACAGTGTGAGCTTGCTGGCTGCTTCACTCTCGAATCCGAATAATTTCTATATTTAAATTGTGTCGCTGAACAACATATAAAAAGAAACATTCTGACGAATAGAGAATCTCCTCCAGTTAAAACGGTTTATCTGAGCCCTAATTCAAACGATTTATTTATTTCGATGAAAGACAATGTTTTAGGCAAATCTAAAGTAAAATTATTTTGAACTAGCTTTTCACAAATTTTTACTTCACTTTAAAGTCACTGTTTTTTAAACAATATTCAAATTAGTTTCTTCACACAAATTGTCAGTCACAAATGAACCGCGCTTACATCGGTATTTAAAGTTTAAAATAAAAAATAAATAAATAAGATTATTTAAATTCTAATTAATTTAATATTGTTATTCCAAAAAATATTATTTTTTAAGTATACATAAGTAATATTTTTTAAGATTTTTCTCTTGTGACTAATTATTGTAGATTTTCGTGTAGGTGCTTACCTAAATGTACTCAAATGTAACCTATGTACCCATTTGTATTTTATTAATAAATTTATCTCATGATGTACAACGTGTAACATAATAAACGCAATACTTAAAAAGGGGTCATAGAACTTAACATGCTCATAACTACTTTTACTATGTTGTAGCAAAATCCAAAAGCTTTTGAACTGGCTTTTCAGTCATTTTTACTTTACTTAAAAGTCACTGTTTTTCAAACAATATTCAAATAGTTTCTTCATACAAATTGTCATTCACAAATGAACCGTGTTTACATCGGTATTTAAAGTTTAAAATAAAATAAATAAATAATCTAAATTAATTCAATATTTAATATTGTTATTCCAAAAAATATTATTTTTTAAGTAGATGTAAGTAATCATTTTAAGATTTTCTCTTGTGACTAGTATTAGCTAAATCCACAAGTATTGTGAACAAGCTTTTCACAAATTTTTACTTCACTTAAAATTCACTGTTTTTTAAACAATATTCAAATTAGTTTCTTCATACAAATTGTCAGTCACAAATGAACCGTGTTTACATCGGTATTTAAAGTTTAAAATAAAATAAATAATCTTAATTTATTCAATATTTAATATTCTAATATAATAATTTTAAGATTTTTCTCTTGTGATTAATTATTGTAGAATTTAGTGTAGGTACTTACCTAAATGTAGTCAAACATAACCTATGTACCCATTTGTATTTTATAAATAAATTTATCTTAGGATGTATTGTAACCTCTTATACAACGTGTAACATAATAAACGCAATACCTAAAAAGGGGTCATAGAACTTAACATGCTCATAACAACTTTTACTATGGGATCAGCACTGAAATCCTGAGAAAAAATCGACTGTCATAAACAATACATTCATACATTTCTGTGCGCATAACTCGATCAAATGTACTGAACAACTGATTTGTTTCTCAATTTATGGCATGGCAAAAGTTGTTTAATTATAGTGATGAGTACAATGGCCCCTTTTCAGGTATTGCGTTTATTCTGTACCACGTTGTATAAATGTTAATTAATAGAATGAAAATACTTCTTAGTCATAAAAATCTCTGAAATGTTCAGCACCCGTAAACCTACTGATTATTAGAATTATATTAAATTCTGTATAGAGAATTTGATTTAAGAATCGGTACACACACATGTACATTCAACAAAGCTATTATGGTATGCAGGCAGCTTGCAACTACTGTTAAACAATATTGTGAGTGTACCTACTGAGTAGACAATTACTGTACACACTCGTAAGGGCGTCATAGCTTAAAAAGTTATAATACACACATTTGAAATAAATATTGGCAGTGCAGTGGAAAAAATAAAAAAAACCCTCCTCGACCTTTGATTACCGAGCCAGCCCGCGTCGCCTAGCCAGTAGCTTTAAACTCCCCAAATATTAATGTTATGACCCATCATGTCCCTTGCTGTCCTCCCGAATTGACGCCGCTAAGCCGAGGTCCGTATTCCACAGGGGATGCCCTAGCGAGCGGTAATTTAGTTTAATTTAGCTTTGTTTGTAAGCCCTGGCTGGGAGCCTTAAATTCATTTGAAATAATAATATTTTTGCCTTCATACCAAATAGCTTTGTTGACTGTACCTACTAAAGTTCAGTTCAATTCAGAGATTTTTTATAGTTTTACCCCCGATTTCTGAATTAAGAATTTGGAGTTGAGTATTTATCAAACTACTTAAGCCTTAAAAACTATCAAACTGTGGCATTAAGTAGCGTTCGACTTGTTTTTATCTACAAATATTCAATTTAAAAACAGGTCCTTAGATTTTAAATGTATTTTAACTAGTCAAAATTGTTTGTGCAATATCTATTAGTGGTAGATCAGTATTACGTATGAATAATTAAATGAGCGTATAGATTTACGGATTTTCTTAACATAACATTCGCATCTGACGTGAAAACGTTACCAACACGACATGCATTAAACCCTTGATTAAATTGACATCGAGCTTACTCAATTTAGGACATAGTACGATCATCTCAGTAGTACGATCCAGTGGAATAATTTTCTATAATCACTTGAACGAAACCGCTAGCATACGCTAGCCATATTATTGACTGTTCGTTTCATTACATTTTCTGAAAATATGGATTGGATGGATTTAGATCAAAATAAAATAGAATTCACCAAAAAAAATATAAATATAGTTTTTTTTTTTTGGTGAATTCTATTTTATGTAGCTACCCTGGAAATTCACACCATTATCAGGACATAATGCCTTTCCCAATCATCCCAAAACTTTAAGACGCGTTTCCATCAGAGATGCACAAAGAAGCTGATGCGTGAATGCGAATCGGGGCTGTGAGACAATGTGACTATTTCCACCAAACCTGTACGACGAAGCTTTAAATCCTCGCTCACATTCTTCGCACGTTTCTCGCATACATTTTTAGATAATACACAAGACCTCGCCTCCTGTAGGCCCTTTTCTTCTAAAGCTGCACTTTGTAAGACAAGAAAAATGAAGTGACCACATCGGGTATCGCACACAGCTCTACAGCACAGGCTACATATCCGTACTCATCTCTGCTGGAACCGCATCCTTATTTTGCAATCATTGGGTAAGAAAGAAAAAATATATTAAGTTCTTAACTTCCAGGCTGCAGAATAGTGACGTCATCGAGAGGCTGCCAATTGCTATTGTTCGACAACCACACATTCTCAAGAAACAACAAATCTTCATATGTCTGGTATTGTTCTAGTAGACTTTCAAAGAAATGTCATGCCAAATTGATATATAAACTAGACAATGTAATTATTCCTCATAATCTTGAACACAATCACCCTTCACCTAAGTTTTATTGATTGTTATATTGCGAATATGTCGAATCAATCATGTTGTGGTCTCCTAAAAGTGAAGGAGCACACTTAAATGAGCCAGTTGTACTCACTGTGATTTGTGTTTAACTGTGTGTGTCCTAATATATATGTCATCGGAAAATGGCAAACTGTAAGATTATAAAATAACTTGAGAGATTGTAAACTTAATTTTTATTTAAGATGAGTTTGCTCTTGACTCTAGTCTAGATCATAGATGACAGAGACAAAGTCGACGATGGAGCGAGCTTACCCAGAAGAAGCCTGTTCACTCTAAACTCTCGATAAATTGTCAACTGAACATTTGAAATACTTTTTTACGCATCAAAATTTGATAGTCTATAATGGAAAAAGTTGAACAAATAAAAAAGGAAACGTCGAATTCACAATAAATAAGAAGTGTGCAGAGAACGTGTAGTTTTTATTTATAGACCCTCTTCTTGAAAACTCTGAATAAAATCCCACGAAAATCCATTGAGGACCTGTCACCTAGACAGAGTCTTTGATTCTTGATACTTAAATTTTCGTGCTCGCATAAGATTTCTATTTCAGTTTTACCCTGGGCGTCTATTGACGACTCACAGTATTATTTATGTAGCGTTATAGAAAATGCGTATTTTGAAGGGCCAGCATCACCATACGAAAATGCAATACTAACACGATGAAGTTATAAAGAGCAACTTTTTTGAATTTCCACAAAAAAAAACAATTCAACGGAACCCGAGAAAATACACTACTTGAAACCAAAACCCTACTATAAAACGATTCAACGGTGCAGGTCTGGTAGCTAAATGTATGATGGTCAAAAATATCTCTCCTTACTTCTTTCCTTCCAGCCAGAATAATAACAACTTCGCGAGGAGCCCAGTTGCTGATATTCCAGAACCACACGTTTTCAAGATCCAACAGGAGCTCATACGTCTGGACCTGTTCCAGACGACTTTCAAGGAATTGTCGAGCCAGAGTGACTTATAAACTAGACACAATAATTCCTTATGATTTTGAACACAGTCATCCTCCGCCAATATCTTGAATTCGGTTATGTTAAGAGATGTGCTATTCACAAATAAATTTATGGCTCAGCTAAGTAATGGCGCATTCATAATCGTGTCACAGCGTATTTACTATATTTGGTTGTTTAACTTAAAAGCCCTAAACTAGTGATCATAGTGAACATTTCTTTTTATGGGTCAAATTTAATTAACTAGCAGAACTTAGCAGACGTCGCTACGCAGTCGAGGACCACTTGTACAGTATATATGTATATGTCGCAGCCAACTAGCTGAACCAGCTGTTTCATTGAACCGCGCCGTTTAATCAGTGACATGAGCAATTCATTTAACGATATTGAACAAAAGATGACACTTATGTCGCTGTTTAACGGCGCAGTTCAATGAAACGGCTGATTAAGCTTTTTGGCCGCGACATAAACATAGAATAAAAACGCCTTGACTCAATAGGACAAAGGTCACAATACCGTTTCCTTTTTTCTGCAAAGTTGAACGAATAAAAAAAAAACGTCGAATTGACAATTCAAATAAATAAGCAGTGTGTAGAGAAAGTGCAGTTTTACTTTTTAAACCCTTGTCTTGTAAACTCAGAATAACTTCCCACGAAAATCCATTGAGTACCTGTCACCTAGTCAGAATTGAATTTTTAGCCTGGGCGTCTATTGATGACTCATAGTATTATTTTATGGCGTTATTGAAAATGCATATGTTGAAGTACGAGCTTCACCATACGAAAATGCAATACTGACACGATGAAATTATAAAAAGCAGCTTTTTGAATTTCCAAAAAAAAAAAAATATCCAAGTACACATGTTTAGTACAAAACCCGAGAAAATACACTACTTGAAACCAAAAACCTACTATAAAACGAGTCAACGGTGCAGGGGGGCTACTCTCTAAGCCCGAAGTCCGTAGTTTCGGGCTTAGTTGCGGGCGTATTCTAGTCCGTATCACCTAACCACTAGAATTAATAACAACACGATTCGACAGTTACTGTCAAATCGTGTTGTCATTCATTCTTAGTTCGGGTTCGGAATTAATCGTAAGCCCGTAGGTAATACGGAGTAGAATACACCCGCAACTAAGCCCGAAATTACGGACTTTGGGTTTAGAGAGTAGCCCCCCTGGTCTGGTAGCTAAATGTATGATGGTCAAAAATATCTCTCTTTACTTCTTTCCTTCCAGCCAGAATATTAACAACTTCGCGAGGAGCCCAGCTGCTGATGTTCCAGAACCACACGTTTTCAAGATCCAACAGGAATTCATACGTCTGGACTTGTTCCAGTCGACATTCAAGAAAATGTCCAGCCAAAGTGACTTATAAACTAGACAAAATAATTCCTCATGATTTCGAACACAGTCATCCTCCACCAATATTTTGAATTCGGTTATGTTTATAGGGTCAAATTTATTAACTAGCAGGTCTCGCGTCGCTACGAAGTCGATTACCACTTGTACAGTAGTTACTCGAAATTAAAGGATAGATTTTGTAACGTAATTTGATATCGAGACCCGTCACATTTTTGGAGTTTTGCTGAAAAAAATAATTTGAACTGGTATTCGTATTATCTGTTTAAGGCAATCACGCTATGTGACACCAAAGAAGGCGCGGGTACAGGTACAGGTACCTGTACATTTTTCTTTTAAAGTAAGGCTACAATTTAAATACGTACCAAGTAAAATATGTTAACTTCAAATAAAATAAACCCACTCTATACCGAGGTGCCTAAAGAACGACGTTTTAAGTTCCAAAATAATTATACACTCAGAAAAATAATAGTAGGTGTTGTATTTATATTCTTTTTGCATACCAAAAAGGATAAATGCTCACCAAATCTTGTTTCCCTGAAATACAATGTTACTAGGAGAACTTGGATGCAAGAGCGAGCTATGCTCGGGACTTGGGGCACCCCGACTCGGACAGGTTAGGTTAGAAGGGGATGGCGGGGTCTAGTGAGCGAGCGAATCAGATCCCGCTATCCCCTTCGTGGTTGTTTTTTTTTAATAATGAAGCCCCGATAGGCTCCGATTTCGTCTTTTGGTGAGCATTTATCCATTTTGGCAGGTATTTCGAATTGTTTGGTAGTAAACTAGGTACTTTTCTGGTAGCCGTTTAAACACAAGCCAATGTTAAATAACATAGTTGTATGTTTTAGTACTACTAATGCTATACTAATAAAGGAATTTTAGTTGAAGTTTATAATTTTGTATGCATGTCAGCTTTGTGACAGTAAACTTTTTGTTTCTTCCTTCGTTCTATATGTTATATTTTACGTTCCAGAGTCAATTCTCATATAAGAATTGAGTCTGGAACCGTTTGGTCTGTCCGTCTTTCTGACAGACAGACCAAACGGCGTTGGCTTAGTATTAGTGTATCCTCAACACCCTGTAAATGAGGAACGTTAAAATATACACTGTTCACACTCAACTCTATTGTGGAGCAAGAATGTATTGTTCTGGAAAATAAACGCCTGCTGGCCACTAATATCTTTCTTTATTTTCCTTTCCTTCCAGCCAAAATCGTAACATCTTCGCGTGGAGCCCAGCTGCTGATGTTCCAGCAACACACGTTCTCAAAAACGAATAAGCACTCATACACCTGGAACTGCTCAAGTCGAACGTCAAAGAAATGTCCAGCCAGGCTGACTTATAAAGAAGACACAATAATTCCCCATGACTTTGAACACAATCATCCTCCGCCATTGTGTAATTTTGAAAGACGTATATTCATGTAAACCATACACGCCAAGGTTTACTGGAGAGTTCTTCCTGTGTCGGTGTGCTCTTTTTCTAGCGTTATAAAGTAAGGCCAATTCATTGGGGACCGACCATTCGTTAATTCTTTAGTTAGTACTTTTTTAGTATCCCGTATTGTCTAACTACTAGGCAAAGGGCTCCAAACAAAGGACAAAGAGACAACGCTGTTAAACATCAATGCCAAATATTACATCTTATCAAATATTTTTGTTACTTAACTACATTTATCTATATTATATAAAGCTGAAGAGTTTGTTTGTTTTAAAAATTATTTTGATAGCCACATTCATGAGGCTATACGGGAACGGGAAAAAATGGGATATGCGCGAGCAATACCTAGTTGTAATATAACATGGCAATGGTCCTGATCAGTTCTTGCGACAGTTATGTTGTGTGGCTCAGAATTAAAATTGTAAATTTAAGTTTGTCGGACATATCATTACGGATAACTTCAACGATGACGATGATCTAGAAAGGCAAAGACATAGCATTGCATGTAGAAGTAAAATGCTAAATAAACTTTTTTTCCATTGTTCGAAGCAAGTAAAAATAACTCTGTTCCAGGCTTAATGTCTGTCGTTCTACACCAGTCAACTTTGGTACAAGTACACGAAGAGTGCTTCGTGTACAATATAATAACAGGTTTAGGCCATGCTGATCCTGCCCTGGCAGTGTAGTGTGACTGAGATGTTTGCTGAGAACAGAGTAACCGGCTTCTTCGCGTTCATTAGGAAGCTCAGGGCGTCGTTTTATTCACGTGTGCGAGCAAATCAAAATGTCTAGTAAATGCATGTTATATGAGGGAGGTTCTTGTGCAAAAAATTTTAAACTTATGTGCCGATAGATGGCGCTGTTAGTTGAGTAGCGAATTCTGAATCGCGGTGTTGAGATTCTCCGCCGATTAACTAGGTCAAATATCTTGTCATGCTAAAATTGTCTCAATACACAATTGTAAGATAATATCCAGTTGTTTCACTATATTGTTTCACTACTTGAATTAGTATCGAGTGCTATAGAAGTGTCTTAGTGTGAAAGTATGTACGCCCAGTATCGGGTTGTTCAGGAGGCAAAATTAATGTACTTACATATCAATTAAGAATAAGTTTGCATTTTATGTGTCATGGATGCCAAAGTGCCAATGCTTGATGCCTGATTGCTCAATGATTATAACATTATGATTAACATTCTTTAGTAAGTTGCATGTTTTTTAAGTAAGTAAAAGACACGATAGAAGCCATTTTCTTTTTTCTTTCGAGTAAGAATATTAGTTAAAAACTAAAATTTTTATTTTTCAATTCAGAACTTTATCGTTTTTTATTTGATATCCCATTCTAAACCAAAGCCAAAATAAAATCATTTTTTTGGTTGTAACATACTTCATGTTCTGTATAGTGACGGACGTAAAAGAATAGCATCACCCCAACACTTCCCGTGGGTGTCGTAAGAGGCGATTAAGGGACTTACCAGAGAATGGGCAGCAGCATTCTCTGTAATTCTGAGCATTGCAACAGCTACACTGCGATCACCAACCCGCCTGCCGAGCTTGGTGATTATGGCAACCCCCCTTGGGGGAAGCCTATGTCTAGCAGTGGACGTCTTTCGGCTGGTATGATGAACATACTTCATATTGATGTTTTCCGATTATTAACTCTTTCATAAAATCGGTAAGTTTAGCCTGTACGTTGGAACATACGTAGATGCTTATTTACGTACACGAAACTGCTAAAATTATAACCTTTCCTTTGGCTTTGCTGTTGTCGGGTAAAAATAGGGTTGTGAACTTATCCATAACTCTATTTTTTTTTTCTTTCTGTACAGCATCATAAAATGAGCAAAGTATATATGTCACCGGAAAATAGCAAACTCCGTAAGATTGTAAAATATCGCGTGAAATTTTTAACTATTTTTTCTTAATAAGACACGGATATATCGGAAACTATTTAATTTGGATGGGATTTATTGCATACAAAACGTTTTTTTTTTCATAATATATCGAGAAATAACAATCTAACCAAGATTTATTACAATCTGACGGAGTCTGCAATTTTCCGGTGACATTTATGCTTTGCAAATTTTATGATGCTTTATCTAAATGTATGATACCACTAATATCTACTACCTTTACTTCCAGCCAGAATAGTGACATCAAACCGAGGAGCCGAGCTGCTGATGTTCCAGAATTACACGTTCTCAAAATCCAACAGAAACTCATACGTCTGGACTTGTTCGAGTCGATCGACTAAGAAATGTCCAGCCAAAGTGACCTATAAAATGGACACACTAATTCCTCATGGACATGAACACAATCACCCTCCGCCTTCAGCTTATTGAATTAGGTGTTTCTACCTTAACTAGTATTTAATTGGTAATTGAGTGCATTCCTTCAAATGGAATGTTCTAGAGCTAATTTGAAACGATTATGGCCCCGATAACTTGGTGACCAAATTGTTTTTTTTTGTTCGTGATTAATTAAATTAATAACTACGCTTAATTTCCAAAGTTATGGTTATTTTTTATAGATTAGTATTCAAGTGATTTATTCGTTCATGAGCTTTCAGAAAAATATCAGTTTATTATCCAGAATGAAGGAGATTTGTCACAATTAGCAAGCTTTGGTCGTGAGACAGAAAACTTAAAAAATCTTAAAAACTTCAGTAATTCGAAAACAGCCCAATTTGCCAAGTTATTATTTAAAGTGATATTTGTAATCTTAATTTTGTAAGATTTTTTAATGTTGAAAATAATTAAGCAAAATATGTGAAACTATTTATACTGAAGATACAGTTTCACAGTACAAGATACATTTTTAGGGTTCCGTCGCCAACAAGGAACCCATATAGTTTCGTCATATCCGTCAGTCTGTCTGTCCGCGGTTTACTTCCGAGACACTTAAAGGTGTGCGAAAACTATTTTTCCATCCAAGGATCCGTTTGGTCCCAAAGTAAAAGTTTTTTTTTATAATGTGCACTTTCAGTCCCAAAAAGGTTGTTAGTGTTTTACAAATAACCCTATATAACGAATTTAAATGGAAAACTATCACAGCTAAGTAGGCTTTACTAGTTAGCTAGCTAGTAATAATAGTCGACCAACAAAAAAAAACCAAACGAAATAAAATGTACTTGGAGAAGAAAAACATCGTACAAATTCCATTGAAAATTAGTTAGATAAAGTTGTTAGTTACGTTAAAAAGGTAGTTAATATAAATTCAAAGAATCAAATAAAAAGCACTATTCTAAGTCGACAATTGTGACGTGCAACTACAGAACCCGTAGCGCGTGGCCCGACATGCACTTGGCGAGTTTCGTACCATATTTTACCGTTCCTTTCTTTTCATTAGAAACGAGTCTTTACCTCCTTACTTCGTATCTTTATGACCAAGAGAATAAAAAAAAACATCGAGATGCACGGCAGAAGTGAAAACTTGAACATTATAACGTTGTGTGTTTTTGATATTTCGGAATGGTTGGGGAATAATTTCGCACGAATTGCTTTAATTTATCAGTATAAAAGTACTATACTTTATGTGGTAAAATACAGTATTTATTTATTGCACTATCGTACACAAACATGTCAATTTATTTACATAAAAAATTTAACACTTCAGAACGTTCCCTCCGTCTTACGAATTTTCGATCAGGTCAGTTTAACATTTTTCACCCATCCCAAAAAGTGCACAACGCCGCTAAAGAAGTTTTCAATGAAACAAAAAATCAAGTAACAATACTTAATCAAATTGTAATGTAATAGAATAGTGCTTTAACCAACATAACTCAATAAGTTGCATCGTCTATGCAAGTTAATAAAGAAATTAAAAAACCATATTCTTTTTTTCTTTCCTGGAAGAATAAACATCTAAAATACAGAAGAATATGCACCTGGGTTTATGCAATTTAGTTTTCATGTAGGAAAACTGTCATCAAAATGACTGGCCTGTTGGTCGAGTGGTTAGTGACCCTGACTGCTAAACCGGAGGTCGTGGGTTCGATTCCCACCCAGGACAAATTTTTGTGTGATGAGCATGATCATTTGTTCTGTGTCTGGGTGTAATTTGTCTATAATATGTATGCATTTAGAAATATATAAGTATGTTTGTCTGGTTGCCATAGCACAAGCTCTGCCTAGTTTCGGATCGGATGACCGTGTGTGATTTGTCCCAGGATATTTCATTAGGATATTTATATATTATATTAATTGGAAACTAAACTACTCAAATTCTTCTAATATACAGGCTTTACTTAAATAGCATGTTGCCCTTTTAAATGAAAAATATCACCCCATTTAGCCCAAAACTAGCGTTCCCAACAGGCACAAACAAGTTTTAACTACCCTTAATTTCCAGGAATCCATATCGAAAGGATCGAAGTTGGTAAACGAAAGAGAACGTTACTCCTGATTCAAGACTACACTTTTGCGCAGACCACGAGTGACCATCGATACTGGAACTGCAGTAGTAAGTACTCGGCCAAGTGTCCTGCGAAACTGCGGTTCAATGACTCCGGGCTGCTGATCTTCCACAAGCTGGTCCACAACCATAGGGCGCCATCGTTTTTTAAGACTAAAGATGGAAGTTATGTTAAGCTGTAGTAATCTTAGTATGTAAGTTTGAACTTTTTATTATCCATTCAAACGTCCAAGGATATCATAGAATTCAAAAAAATAAAAACCTTTATCCGCTCTCGGATACAAATACCATCCACAGCGACGAGTTGTCTCTAACTCCAACTAGTTTAAAATGCGTTACCATTTGGTGAGTCTATATAGCAGGGGTAGCCAAGTTGACAAGTTGTGGCTTTGAGTCACAGATTTTAAAAAATATGCATGTGTAAGCGGGCACGCCCTTCATGTCTGGAGGCTTATTTAGTTTGATTTGATATTGTTTGTATGCTTGAGTTAGTCTGTTTATGCTGGCATAATAGAGTGTGCTAGCTTACAAGTAGCGAATTATTAAGTTTTTTTACGTGTTACCTTTGTTGTATTGTTTTTTTAAGAATACTGACTACTTACATACCTTTGTATAAATTATAGTTCTTATAACTCAACAGACAGATGTGTTGCTGGGGAGTTTGTTGCGCCACTTCTTCTTCCCAGCTAAAACACTAGGAAGTGGTGACGGGCGGGCGTTTTGGGGGACTGTCTTTATGTAGAACTTAGACGTTCAAAAAGTGCTGGCCTCACTCAGCCTAATTTGAATAAATGACGTTTGATTTTGATTTTGACTAGACCCAAGATCTACTTTTTACTGACGGAACCCTGCGCGATCAACCAATTGCATACTTTAAAAAAAAAAATAATTAAACAGTATAGTAAACAAGTATAGTATGCAAGTATGTAGTATTTTTTATTTTAATAACCCAACTTATGTATATAGTTGCAAAGTCCGTTATACGTATTTAGGTTTGTTTTTTATAGTTTGTGACTGTTAGTTTTAATTTATTTTACTTTTCTGTTTGTTTTGTGCGAGTCCCAAATAAATATTTTTCTTTCTTTCTTTCTTTATTAATATTTTTTGCCTTGCCGCGATCGACTAGACCAATAACCGTGATCGACTGGTCGATTGCGATCGACCGGTTGGCCATCCCTGCTATATAGATTATATGAGAAGCTGATGAAATAGCTTTCCAAGAGAAAACACGAGATAACAGCTTAAAATGTTCTGAGATTACATTGTCGCGTGTGACGTGTGTGTCGTGAAGTGCTTTACGAGTGTCAGCGATGTCGTA
Source organism: Mamestra configurata (assembly GCA_002192655.3). Lineage (NCBI taxonomy): Eukaryota > Metazoa > Arthropoda > Insecta > Lepidoptera > Noctuidae > Mamestra > Mamestra configurata. The sequence goes on from NDFZ01004908.1 coordinate 122,410, forward strand.
AGTGCTACAGTTTTGTTTTATTTATCTTAGAAGTGTTATGCATCAAAAGAAACTAGAATATTTGTGCTTTGCGATGATATTTACATATCACAGTTTTATGCGATAAATCGAGTCTAATTTCAACTTCAAAATATTGTTGTTTCGACAAAAATATGGCCGTTCCCATGGTGTCGTCCAATTTTAATTTGTTTACTTGTGTACACATATTTTACATTTTTTGCATTACAATAGTATATGAAATATCAAATCACATCTCGTAATGAATAAATTAGAAATGCTTTTTTAAAATAGAAATATATTATTATTATTATTATTTTGTTTTTTTTTAATTTGAAGATTCCTTAATAATATCAATGTGTTCCCCTGGTTTTTTGTTGTGGACTGTTCGGTAATTACGAGGAGTATGTGTTTCGTTTCGGTTTATTTAAACAATAAACCATAATAATACATAATATATATCATAGTAAAGGGAAATAAGTTTAGTTTGTTGTGAAATTATTTTATCTACTGATAAAAAATGCAATAATCGTTCCTAGTATTCTAAAAAGACAGAAATTTATAGTTTTTTTTTTCGAATTACATTTTTAACCCCGTTTCGACTATCATAGATTATAACTAACGATTTAAATAATAGATAAGTTTGATCTGTATTTTTTTTCTTTATTCTAGTTTTTACGGTTAAGCCTGTGGTACACGGTTTTAAACCAAGTTGAAAACCAAGGTCACCTTGAAAATAAACGTTTGGGGCGCTGCCCGCGACACGGTTTAAAACAAACTCCAAACCTTTTCCTCCGAACCGTTTAGAACGCTGCGCAGAGAGGACATATTTACGCTCATACCGTACGTTCATTATAACCTATGAAATCTTTAAGTTGTCAGTTTTTTTTTGCAGTCGAGGCGTTTGCCACTGGGATAATTTTGCGGTTAAAATATCATTGCATCATGCATTTTTTTTCCTCACTTGTGTCTTGACTCCAATGTCAAATCCCAAAGACAGGGCAAGTCTCTGTTTAAATCGAGAAGTTCTGTTATTACTTCTCGTTCGCTCTTTGAGTAATTTTGTGCGCAGAGCGACGCGTGCGTCTGCGCTTGCCGCCTAGTGTGACTGACATTCGCTTGGTTTTAAACATGCATCTAGACATTTTCAAATAAGTTTTAAACCAATGTTTCTGCCACTGGTTTGCAACACACACCTTTCTACCAAGGGCGTTTAAATGACATATTAAATATGGCATAAAACCACTATCGACACTGTTTTAAACCTCTGTTTGAAACCGCAGTTTAAACCGTGTAGCACAGGTATTAGGTAGCTATGTAAGTTTTTGTTACATCGGTGCAGCGGGGCCGCGCGGGGAGCGGGAGCCGCGCGCGGCTGTACGTTAGTGAGATAAATAAACAGTCGCGCGGGCCAGACGTTTGTGTGGCTGGCAGCTTTTTGCACAGTTGCAGAGCACAATGAAACTGGTATAAAAGGATCGAGGACATTTAAAAATAATGTCCAGAGAAATGTGTCCAAAAGTGTCCCATTGCCATTTGTGCCTCCAAACGTTGTATAAAAAAATACAACCGAATTAAGAACCTCCTCATTTTTTTGAAGTCAGTTAAATACTTTTATTCCATATAACTCGGCAAGGAGGCACTATAAGGTATATTTCTAGACATTGTTTGTTTCTTTTTGTGTTCTCTTTCTTGGCAGTATCATTGTGCGATGCTGTTTTGCAGAAAAATCTAAATGGCGATAACTGTCTATACTTACCAATTTTGTTCAATGTACACGCAATGAAAATGCTAATTTTTCTCGTATTTTTTTTTGTATTTAGTGTTATATAGCTCGCAGTAGTTTTAGTGTGTTAATTTTATGATCATTGATTTCACGTAGACGTAAGCAACTGCAACAATGTTTTTGAAGTGAAAACTTCTTTAGCGGCATTGTGCACTTTTTGGGATGGCTAAAAATGTTAAACTCGCGTCAGGACACGTGATCTGATCGAAAATTCGTAAGACGGAGGGAGAGTAGACCGCCGCAGAATGAATATATTTTATATCCGCAAAATATCAAAAATGCACAACGTTAATGTTCAAGTTTCCACTTCTGCCGGCACTCCTGGAGTGCAACCCGTTGTTTTTTTTGTTTATTTTTCGTATATTGCTTCTTGCTAAATGTTGCCTATTTATTTTTTATGATAAGTATGTAAAATTAGAATAATATTTTTTCTTGTGTTTTACCAACTGTCATACAATGTATGAACTGAGTGAAGCGTAATTATTTTTGTGTGTTTTTGTGTAATTCTGTAATCGTAATCGTAATCGTAAGTTACGTAGTAAGAATAAATCTATAACTTTTGCGAGATATTGTAAAACTTTAGTGCGTAATCTATTAATAAACCTGCGTAGACTTCTATTGAAATATTTACAATAGTTAATTATTATTATATACCTATTCCTATTTGCAATAACGAACATCTGTTATTTTTGTTCTTATGATTATTAATTTGTCCATTTAAAATAAAACCCTGCCTGTTGGAAAATAATTCGTTTTTGTTCAATTCCCTTTTACAAACTAATATTTTGTAATTACTTGTAACTTCTGACTTTCCAAAAATGTTTGAACGCAATTTTTTAAATCTAATTCTTGAATAATCGAGTGTTTCTTTTGAGTAAAAATTGGAAGCGTTTATTTTTATACGTGTTGAATTGGATTGACATTATTTTCATCGCTACTGATCTCCCAACTGTTAAGAAGAACATTGCGAGGGAACCCATTGTCCTACGTTATCATATATGACTGTCTGTCACTTACTCCTATTTAATAACAAAATATTATGCTGCACATGAAGTTGAACCACTAAGGACTGATTTTTTTACAGTCAGATAACTTTAATCCGAGGAATAAAAATGGAGGTTTGACAGTTTTTGTACGAGAAATATGTCAAACGGCCACATTTATTCTTCAGTTAAAACCTATCTAAGAATTGAAAAATCAGCCCTAAGAAACATTGAGTCCTTTTAAAGGAAAGAAATCTCGAAACAAAGGCGGCCGTCAGGTCAAAGAAATATTTCAACAAAATGCTAAAGAAATGAGTAAAATATCCGATTCCTAATTATTGGAGACACAATAGTAGTGCCACCATCTGGTTACCATAACTTGGCTTGGGTGAAACCCAAACGAACCCTTAAAACAATAAAGAAATTATATAAAAACGTCAATAAAAATCTTTCTGCGAAAGGACACAATACAACAACTTTGGACCAACGCAGAATTTTTGAGGGTTTCTTAAAGGGGTTGGCAGGACCCACGAAGACTTAGCATGAAACCAGGAGCGACAGTGGGTTTAAGACCTCGGTAGTGGACAGTTGGCTTAGGACCACGATAGGGTGCAGAGTCTGTAGTCTAGGCTAGTGAAACATGTTAGGACACGAATCTCAGGTAATGCCGCATGGAAGTGTGTGTTGTTCCGTTGTAACTCGTAGGAGATAGGCAAGTATTATAATTTATAAGTTAAGTTAAATATAATTTAGACTAATTTAGTATTTAATGTGTATGTGAGTGTTGGTGTGACTGGGTTTTTTTTTTTTAAGGCTTGGAAATCGTCAAATGACTTCTTCCGCTCTGGGTGGAGCGGAAGGGCGTGTCAGACTCTTACTGACTAAAACCCATCCGTGTTCCTTCTAAAGCCCTTTGCGTTCCAGGGCCGCGGTGACTCTTTCGAACAGATTCCGCAACCCTGGCAGGCTTTGGCCCTAGCGGGCCCCGTCTTTTATGCTGTTCGTAGGTGGCTAACTGCTGTGTCGAAGAGAATAATTTAATTATCATTTATATCAGCTTGGCGTAACTTTATATCCATTTCCTAACCCGCCAAGTCTACCCTTTCACACAATTTTTTTTTCAAATCGGCCCGGGCTTCTTCGGGTAATCGGGGAAATTACATAAAAATAAAAGATTCCTCAAGGCATAAAGGTAATGTGTATATATAAACTGTAATAATCAACGATAAGTAATATTTTTTTTCTTTCAGATTTACAGTACGAGATCGTGCATACGCCCGGCGGCCGACAAGTGATGGTCTTCCAAGGTTACACCTTCTCAAACAGCTGGAAGTCCAGGTGTTGGTACTGCTCCAAACGGAAGACGCTCAAGTGTACTGCAAGGGTTTTCATTGATATTCGTGGCTATATAAGTAAATACAATACTGACCATAATCATTAAGGAGGCATGCTCACGACCGGTTTCCGAGTTCAGAATTTGAAGTAATATTAATTTCTGTAGTATTATTACCTATGCGAAAAATACTACCTAGGTACTTCTTGTAGGAGAGCTGGTAGACATTTTTGGGATGGTGTTTGAGGCAATCTGAAAACTTGTCCTAACACTTCTCCTATAATACCCGAACACAACTGCAGACCTGGCTGGGGAGGAGCGCGGCTATATTTTTAAAGATACGATTAAAGGCAATCTGAAATTTTTAGTTTTAAGAATTAAATAATTTTAATTTTTTGGAAAATATTTTCGCAAGCATCTGGCAAAGTTAAAAACCCGATTCGGCTCATTTATTTTTTAATCTTTTAATATTCTATTGTAAGGTACCTATACAAATTTCAGATTGCCTCAAGGATATTTTTTGTAAATACAAATTCGTATCTTTACCGCTACTCCCCTACGCCAGGTCTACAGTTCACGTCAACGAAGGTTCGGTGTAGTAGCTTCACTATCTTTTGTCCGTTGATTTGCTTGTAATCATGCAGACATTTGCAATCAAAATCAGTCAAATACTTGAAGCATTAATTTTACTTCAGCGTTTTGTTACTTGCCGTCGTTCATTTAGGGTGGCGCCACTGACAACACAAGAAAAAAAATTTCTCCGACGAGTGAATCGAACGAAACGCAACGCAATGACAGTCGTGTCAGATTGACGGATGACGGGTGTTATTAATAACAAAAATAAACACTGGGATTTATTGTAAATTCTCTAAGTGGACCCGATTCTAGTGAATTTCGTGTTATATTTTTGAGAATACAAGCCGTATTAAGTGGGAACAACAAAAAAGTGCCAGTGAATATAACATAACCTTAAATTGTGCGCCAAGTTGTAAAAGTTTTTGAAATTAGAGTGTTTTACAGTCCTATTTAATACAAGTAATACTTATTTATTATATTTGAAGTGTGGCCTAATATACTTTTACTTAATTAACCTGCTGTTTCAAAGAAATATCGCTGTTTCAACCTGTTCTGGTAAGTGAACTAAATATAAATTTCTCTAGTACCTATACTTTTATGTTTTTATCATCACTTAAAAGGAGTTCTTTGATTGTATCGTGTCCTATCAATTGCTTACGTCTCTTTAGGACTATTTTCCACCAAAATTTACTGTTTGCTTCAGTTAGTATTAAGTAAATCAGTGTTGACCTACTTTTTCTGAATGGTAGGTAACTTTTTTTTTTTAAGTTTTTAACCGAACGTTTAAAGGGATTTGTAATATATATAAGTAGCTAATAAAGTTGATTTGCTAAAGCAAATATCCCTATTGTTAGTAAGAAAACAATAAAAAATATTGAATGACAAACTTTCATAATAATTCTCGTTATAAGATATTTGATGATAGGTAGGTAGGTAAAAATAAATTGTTAAATAAATATTGATAAAAGTTATTGAATGTGCCTTCCTAAATATATGACATTCTTTAAATATTAATTATTATGTACCTTACTTGCTAGTGTTACTTACTTTGTTTTTTTTTTCTTTAGAATCATGATTGATGACAATAGATTTAAATGCTTAAATAGGAAATTTGTAATGGTTTATTGTTTTGTCCAAATAAAGTGTATACAATTTCAATGTTTTATTCAATCCGTTGTGTTATGGCATTCCTTATTTTCCTGTATCAAGCAAAGGTAATATTATCTACATTAATACAAATATAAAAAATCATAAAAGGTTTTAATTTTATCTCTAGTCAAATTTTGTACAAACTAACACACCAATGAAAGTGGAATTAAACGATAAACTACACGAGCTTGTTGGTCACAAGAAGAGACACAGCGTGTACCTCATCAACGCACAGCGGTACCAGGACTTCATAAAAGAGGTGAAGCAAATCAAACACAATTGGAACAAGACCTTTAGGGACTACAAAATACTTGTTAACATCAAAGATTGAACTAGTTTCATGTGGGGTCGGTTTTTTTTAAATAATATGACTGTAGCGGTCCATATCTACTTTTTATACACTAGATGAGTTTCAGAGTCCCCTATTTTTATAAAGTTTATCTTGGAAAATGCTGCTGCACACATAATAAAATATGTTGACCTAAACATGTAAAAATTTTAGGCAATTGTATTAGTTCTGTGTTTTTATTGTACTGTTTACTTAAGGGATGCACAAAATAGGTTGGCGGTCCGTATCCGGACCATGGTCCGCCATTTGGTGACATGGATGTTATAGATGTACTGTGTAGAAGAAAACAGATGATACAGCCATGGAACAAAGTAAATTAAGTTCTATGTGCCTATGAAAGAGCTATTCAAAGTATTACAAACAGTACATTTACTGTTCAAACATGCCAATAAAGATGTAATGGAAGCCGAATTGAAAGCCAAATTTTGTAACGTTTCCAAAGAAATTACCAAAATTTACCTGACTTGTTGTAAATCTTGTAATGAGAGAAAGTTCTTATTGAATGGTCCTAAGTAGGGACAATTGTATTTTAAGTAATCAATTTCTTTATTTCTCTGTTTTTATTGTGGATTAAGTTTTGTGTGTAGTTTTAGATTAAGGAATTTTATTGTATTTTGTGTTTTAAGGGGATATATTGTATTTTTAGTTATCAATTTGTTTGTTTCTATGTTTTTATTGTGGATTAAGTTTTGTGTGTAATTGTGGATTAAGGGATTTAATTGTATTTTGTGTTTTAAGGTAATATATTGTATTTTAAATAATCAATTTGTTTGTTTCTATGTTGTTATTGTGGATAAGGTTTTGTGTGTAATTGTAGATTAAATAATTTAATTGTATTTTGTGTTTTAAGGGGATATTTGAGTTTGTTTTTGCTTGCATATTTCATTCATGACTTAAAGTTTTACTGAGACATGGTTATTAAACAAAACATTTTATAATTTATTTTGGGATTTGTTTTGCAAGATTTAGTAGGTAATTTCAATCAAAGGCCATAAATGTGAAAATTCTTGATAGTGATTCTTCTGGAAATATATTCAGACGGAAGATAATCCTTTTATGAAAGTATTTTGTATTAATCAGTGGAAACTTTTACAAATTAGGTAGGAACTTAATAAAAATATTACAAAAAAAAATCATTCGGTTGAATTGGGAATCTTTTCGTTTTTTGAAGTTGGTTAAAAATTAAGGTGAGTTATAGCTGCCTATTAAGAAGCAAATTCATTAGGTACTGCTATGCTATATGCCACAGGTATAAAGGGCTTACAAAAATTTGATGCGCGGTTTTATTGGGTTCCTTCATTTTCTTTGTTCTTCTGAAAGTGAGTGTGAGAAAGAGAGAGTACCGAGATAATAACAGGCAAATGTGACATTTCAGTTTGGTCAAAACCTATCAGCACTGGTAACAAGCCGATATTATTACGTTATCTGCTTATGCTCAACAATAACACTGCCGAAACTAAATGGCATTTGATTGGCAGCTCTAATAATAAGCATCGGCAACAAGAGAACAAGGGCCGTCGTGATTCCGATGTAGGAGAGAGACGGAGCTATACAAAATGCATAGCACCATCCCTTTTTCAAAACGGATTCGTGATGGCAGTAGCACGTCAAGTAGGCTGCGCGTTTATTGGTCTCGTCGTTGAGAAGAGTGGTATATCGCTTTCGTTTCTCATATTCTTCTCCAGTCACTGTGTACACCCTTCCTAATAACACTGACTGAATGAAATAATATTTTACTGGAAGCTGTGGTACAGAACAAACATTCTGATTCTTAAACTGTTGATAAAATATCCTCATACTACGTTTACTTTCCAGTAAAGTTTATGATCTCAAGAGGAGGGGACCGACTGATGAAGCTGGGAGACTTCACATTCACCAGGGTGCAGTTCCAAGGGGACCATTGCTACTGGTCTTGTTACACTCACAATGGTCACGGCTGTCCTGCCAAAGTATATACGGAACGAAATAAACTGATGTATGCGAAAAACCTTCATAATCATCCCCCTACGGAGTTTTTTGTTTGACATTGTGTTCGCTTTAGGATCAGCATAATAAAATTTACAGTGTTGCCATCTTTTCTGATTGATCTGCTCCATTGCATCATAAAGAATCGAAGGTGGTCAAAGTGTCGCCATCTTGAATGTTTCGATGAACAAGATCGAAACATTCAAGATGGCGACACTTTAGTAATGAACTCATTTTCCTAGTATCATATTATGTAATTCATCTCCTGTCCACTCCTTATTATTTTATAAGATTAAATTCCTTCATGTATTGAGTACTAGCTGCCGCCCGCGTGAATTTCGTAAATTATCCCAAGGGAACATACTCCCGGGACTCAAACTATCTGTATACCAAATTTCATCTAAATCGGTTTAGCGGTTTAAGCGCGAAGTGGTAACAGACAGACAGACACTCACTTTCGCATTTATATTATTAATTAATTTATAGTATATATAGTATTATAGATATGACTGATAATGCCAATGGATGAATGGCTCAATATGAAGGATTTTTCGACCGCTATGTCATATTTCAGTCAGGCTTTTGCCAAAGAGAACAAATCTCCCCATTGATTTTCCTTTATGTATATTCTTGAGGCTTTGGACAGATTTGGCTGGATTTGACAAGGTGCTAAAATATAATAAGTAGGTAGGTAGGTATAAAGTCTATATTCCAACATCCCTGAGCCGCCAGATCTTACTTATTTTCTCACCAACAAAATGTGTAGGATAGAGTAGTGTTCATATGTACTTCGTCGGCTCAAGTTTGCAAATATTTCAAAGTACATATGTATTGTTCGTCGAGTTGGGGAAACCAATAAGGAGTTGAGCTCCTTATTGGTTCTAAGTTGAGCTACTCGACTACTGACCAAGGCTTGCACTGACTGGACAGTTCCACTCAAATCTGTGTGGTTCTTTCATCATAAGACCATTTCAGACACTGATCTGCATGGTCCTCACATAACGTATTGTGATTGTGAGGACCATGTACATCGCAATATTCATTTAATTTCATGTTAGTCTGGCAGTTTGAGTTCTTTATGCGGCCTACCCAAATGTCCTTACTTTGGTTTCGTCAAGTCGTTGAGCTCCTTAAAGTTTTAAGTTTGAGCTACACGATAAGTGACAAATGCTTGCACTGTCAGGACAGGTCCAGTCAAATCTGTGTGGTACTTTCCTCAAAAGACCACTTCTGACATTATCCTACATGGTTCTCATATGTTTGACCAGACGATTGTATGGACTTTAAAAGAGACTTTGACCTCTGAGTTCGTTTCGGTGTTTCTTCTCAGGGTAGTCAGCTAGGAAACACCGGCCTCATCTAGTTTAAAATTACCCAACTTCATCATTTATCATACTAACATTTTCCTATCCCACAAATTTAGTTAGTGAGAAAATAATTTAAGTTAGGGATCTTGGAATACTATAAATATGAGTCTATATTAACGAACTGTCGTTTCTCATAGTGTTTTCGTCCATGTACGACAGTTCGTTTCGTTTGCGTAGTTTAGTATTTTTTTAACTAAAGTTATCTTGTACTGTAAGGTGCTAATTTGTGATAAATACTCAACTTTATGATCTCTGCGTATTTTTTGTAAATTCTTGCCTATTTTTTCACTTGATGCTGTACAAACGTGGCGAATATTCGATGTGTTTTCAGTATTAGTGCACTTGTGTCCCGTTGCTCTCTATTTTTGTATGGAAATATATTTGAAAGTATAATATGAGTTTTATTATTTACTTCGTACGCGTATATCCCGTTTTTCCCGTTCCCGTAGAAATTTCCTGTTCCCTTATAACCTATAACATTCCTCATGAATGTGGCTTATCATATACCAAAATAATTTACAAAATCCGACTGGTAGTTCCTGAGATTAGCGCGTTCAAACAAACAAACTCTTCAGCTTTTGCCCGCAACTTCGTATGCGCACATCCCGTTTTTTCCCGTTCCCGTATAGCCAATAGCATTCCTCGTGAATGTGGCAATCATATGCGAAAATAATTTTACAAATCCGACTGGTAGTTCCAGTGATTAGCGCGTTCAAACAAAAAAAAACAAAGAAACTCTTTAGACTATTCTAATATAATAAAGCTGAATAATAGATCTATATCTATCCAGATTGTTTGAACTCGCGGTCTGAAGCGGTTTGATGGAAATAATAGTATAGATAGGACTTCGTCACAAGCTTCTCCATATCTTGTAGGCATAATAATTCCCTGCCCTCGATCGTTCACATCCATGATTTCTCTTACCAATTCAAGCTTCTACGTTATTTTTGAGTGTGTACCATGATATGTATAGCTGCATACATGACTAAACCATAAAATGCCTAGTCCAAATTAGAATAGCTACTCGTAAATCGTAATATTGCAAACTTGTCATTTTTAGGGTGTCGTAACTCAGTCGGCCAAAACAGAACCCTTATAGGATCACTTTGTTGTCCGTCTGTCTTATCTGTCAAGACCTTTTTTCTCAGGAACGCGTAAAGGAATCAAGCTGTCCAACTCCAAGTATTCAGAACAGCTACCTCTTGGAGTAGTGAAAAAACCAAACTTCTAAGTCAACGCACTCTAAAGATAAGGCCGTTTATTGTAAATAAAAGTCGCTTGTAAAGTCCCAGGTCCCAAACGACCACGTTCTGGATTGTGTAAAGTTAATATTTTTGTATGAAATTACAGAAATATACCACAACGGCCTCGAAACAGCATACATGATCACATCTCTCAGAGGGAAACCTTTAATAGCATATAAAAACTATACTTACTGCCGGCATTCCTTTCGGAACGGTGTGGTAAGATGGACTTGCTCCACGCACTCCTATAGATGCTGCAAAGGCGTTCTGAAAACTCGAGGAAAACGCATCATTGAAGTCAAGGGCACCCACAACCATGACGCAGCTGAACTTCTGATTAATCGGTCAAAACCTTGCCTGGAATGGGCGTGGCAATAGAACAGTAATTTTGTAGCGCGTTTTGACTCGAAAATTTACCGTTTTGAATGCCTATGCTTAGATGTTTCGAGTAATTTAAGTACATAGTTGGTAGCTATGTTATTTTAGTTCTACTTACAGACCCTTCCTTCTAGTCTATCTAGAAATAATATATCTTATAAATATAAAAATAATTGCGGTTCATTGTTAAGCGCATTACTCAAAAACGGCAAGGAAAAGTTGTAAAATTGGGATAAAACTGAAAGTGCTTTTTGATGACTCTTTTGTTTGAACTGACAGACAGGAAATCTGTCGGCAGCAATAATAATAAAAAACAAGGTGCAATAATAAAAACTAGATGTATTTACTATTTAATTGGAATTGATGAGAAAGCTATTCATTAAATTAAATTATTTTTAATAGACTTTTAATAGACTACTGTAAAGAATTTATGTCACTAGTCAAATTATAAGATAGTATTGGTTTAAGTCAAAAAGTTAAATAGGATAATTATGCAATAAAGGTGTTTCCTATAGAAAATAGTACCTAGATGATATTTAGGTTGTGAGTTCTGACATTTTTTTCTGTCATTATTTGACTATGGGAATGCAATATCTTCCAATCATTGTTACTTGGCAAGTCTTTGCTTGCATATACGAGACAGTACTCGAATCTATGAAGGTTTTCATTTTTTGTTTTCAGTTAATTTAATGAATGAAAAAAAAAAGTGTTTTCAAAAATAAAGTATTTTCTTCCTTGTACCTAAGTAGTAAGATACATTAGTAAGAAAAAATATGTTAAATATTAGTGTCTTTTCACTAACTTTTAACAAACAACAACTCAACGAAAGTACCTATCTTATATGCATTTATTAAAAATAAATTATTTATTATAATATTTTATACATATATATATTTTTTTTTTTATCAAGTACGTACCTTGATAAGTTGTTATATTTTTCGGAGTACCCAGGCAAGGGCTTTTGCTATGCCAATTTTCATTTGTTTTTTCAAAGTGAATCATTAGGCAGGTACTTAAATACGTTTGTTGTACTTATACCTACAGTTTTTTGTGAATTAGTAATTTTCTTAGGTACTTAAATATACAAATTTAGTGAGAACTGATAAGTATTTTCATTATAACCTTATGTTTTCCTACCTAACCTTTTCGATGAGGACTTTTGGATAACTTGTCGAGTAAATACAATATCGTGTACAGTGTCACATGGATCTGTTTTAAATGATTTTGACAGGGAGCGCTGTTGTCTGAGGAAACAATTATAAAAAAACAAAATAGCGGACCTTGGGCTCTAGACAAGTGTCGATCGCTACGAAGCGTTTCGATTTCGATAGCGTTGGCGTGACGAAGGATCGCTTCGGCTTCGATTCGATGCCGCTTGTCAATATTTTTGCGATTGCGCCTGTTCAATAAAAACTATTGTTCTAGTTTATGGTTTTCGATGACGGACATGTCAAACTTGGTTCAAAACATTATTTTATATTGCGAAATTGATCATTTTATTGGCAAAATTGAACCGACTGCCTACAAAATCCTATACTAAATATAATAATCTAGGTAAGTGAATCGTTAGTGCATAATTTAAAAGCGGTACATGTGATTAAACTTTTATTGTGAAACCAATTTTTTCTAAGTTTCTGCCTGTTTATTTTATAGAAAGAAAAGGAATATAAAGTACGCGCCAGCTATTCGTAAAATTAATCTACTGGAGCCTGGTTTCGTCTTTTCACTGAAGCCTGGAAGGTAAAACGTTTAAGTTG
>NDFZ01004908.1:135518-162851 GCA_002192655.3 Mamestra configurata
TCGTTACGTGAAATGTCAATCCTATGACATGTATTTTGACAAGCGTTCGACGCTATCGCTTTGTTTGATGGAACATTTTGTCTATCAACGATCGCTTGACCACGTGACTTTGCGTTAGCTAAATGTCATTTCCATACATTAATTGATATTTTGACAGGTGTTTTCGACGGCTGACTGTTGCTTTGTCTAGGCCTGGCGCTATCGTTTCGCTTAGCGACTTGTGATTAACGACACTTTGTCTAGCCACTTTTGATCGACCACGTGACTTTTCGATTAAAAATGTCATTCCCATACATTTTGGACTTTTCGATTGGCGTTAGCGTCAGTCGATTGACATCTTATCTAGGGCCCCTGTTCTAATTTCGGCCGCGCGTAAAAGAAGCCTTGCAGCATTGCATGCTTGAAAGTATTAAAAAATTCCGATTTTGATGGGGTGATTTTTCTATACTCAGATGTTTTTAACTGTGAAGTAAATATAGCTGTTTGACATATTCAACACAAAAGCTGGCAAACCGCCATTTTTATTGCTCAGGTAAAAGTTATCTGACTTTCGAAATATCGGGCCTGATACAAGTCGAAGATATATCAAATTATTATTATTATATTTTATTTTGTTTTAATTTTTTTTTTATAGTTTTTTATCAGCAGTCGAGAAACAATAGAACGATAATGATTGTAGACGGTTACAAGTTTTCGCTACATTACTCTAGAAACAGCAAGGAGCGATGGCAGTGTACCAGAAGAAGTTATTTTGGGTGCAAAGCTGTCTTCCACAAAATAGAAGGAATTATAACTTATCAGAATACTTCTCATAATCACGAGCCTTGATTTTTTTAGACACTAAATGATCAAAATCACTGCAACGAAGTTATGGCTGTAAATACTATAAAAAATAAAAACACGAAAACATAACCTCCTACTTTTTTGAAGTCGGTTAAAGTAAACTAACAAATTTTTGCCATGATTGAAGACTTTGACAATCAATGAATTAGTTATTTAAACCCTATTTGGAACGATGACGTTCCGCATGGGTAACTAAATCATTTGCAATCGTTTTTTCCCCATTTAACTAAACTCTTCAGGGGATGAATTTTCAATTAAAACTATAATTGTATAAGAAACTCCTGTGCTAAATTTAACTCTTCTTGACATGTGCAATCTACCGAATGAAAACCTACACTATTTATTATGATAATAAAAGTACGAAATAAAAACTATAATTGTTTAATTTGTGTAATAAAGTTCTGATATCACAATTGTTTTCAAATAAATATTTTTTGGAGTCATTTAGTCATTGATGAGGAGAGTTACATTAAAGTTTTATTTTATTTAACATTATCATAAATTAGATTTCCATAAATCTGTGCCCACTTAATAAATGGATCAATAAAAAGAAAAATGTAAATAGTAATGAAAAACGTGATCTAGTTTTTTTTTAAATTTTGTTAAAATGTCTCGACAAAAAAAACCAGATAAATTATGTACTTGACTATCCACATTTTTTATTTATTTAAGTTAGCTGTCATAACAAGACTTTGTAAATGATGAATACATACCAAAACTGACGCCTTTTTCTCATAGATAGGCATATAGAACGCCATTCTTGCTTTATTTACGATCATAGGTTCATCTGGTTATACAACGTGTAACAGAATAAACGCTATACCTCTTAAGGGGTCATTGTATTCATCACTATGAACAACTTTTACTATGGGACCAAACCTTGAAAAAAAAAATCGACTGCCCCATACATTTATGTGCGCTTAACTCGACAAAATGTACTGAACAGCTGATTTTTATTTCATTTCATTAATTTCATTAACAATTTTAGATTGTATCGAAATTTTACACTGAATTATAAATTTAAAATTAATGAATTACAATATAAAACACTATAAAAGATTATTGAAACAAATAATTATTATAACATAACGGTAACCAAAATAAATTAATTAAAAAGTACAACATTTGAAATCCCTTGTTATAAGTTATATTATGTCAAAAATAAAAAAAAATATCGAAACAATCAATTAAGATTCTACCATTACACATGTCAAAAATATATTATAGTGTTGGTCCCATATTAAAAGTTGATTTGAGAAAAGTATTGCGTTTATTCTGTTACACGTATACGCACACCGGTTGCGAGTGCAAAGGCACCTGGCTTTTCTGAAGAACGTCGTCAATTCGATCTCTTCGTCGACGACGATGGATGCATTAGAATGATCTAATGTGTCCCTTCCTAGCGTTCCCACACACAAACGTCTTCAGTAATGACACATTCTAAACGTTACCAGAACTTAATGTTTATAACTCAAAGCCGACGCGAGATATCTAATAACACATTTTATTTAAAACTATAAAAAAAACTCAAAAACATCGAATTAAATATGATTTTTTGTTCTTTTTATCAGGCAAAGCTGCAATAACTGAGATGCTGTGTCCAATTTGTGGCGACTTCGTCAGCGGTATACACTACGGAATCCATACCTGTGAATCCTGCAAGTCATTCTTCAAGAGAGCAATCAGTTTTGACAAGTCCCTTACGTTTGAATGTGCCAAGCGGACTGGTGGATGTAGACTGACTCCTTATAGGAGATCCTGCAAGTTTTGCAGGTATCACAGATGTATCGAAGTCGGTATGTTGCCAACCTTGGTGAGATTGAAGAAGGAGCGCGGTGGAAGAGCTGCGCTCTATACAAAGAAAAACAAAATTCAAACAAAACTTTTTAAATCTTAATTTTCTTTTTTGAATATTTTTGCAAATCACTGCCATTAGTCTTAATTTTTTTGCTTTTTAATCTACATACTTATGTTAAATACCCAATGCGAATGCTATGTTATGTTTAGGTTTGTCAAGATGAGTGAGAAATTATATGACAAATAATATAGTAAGAAAATTTACAAAAGTACCTAATGAAGATGCTACGCTGTTAGTTCTTAAGTAAAAATACTATGCCTATTTTTCAAATAAAAAATTAAGGTAGTTACCTAAATGATTTAATAAAATGACTAAAGACTTATAAAAGGAAATGGAAGGGTTGAGAAGTAAGTGCAGAATTTATTATTGTAAGTTTCGAGAAGTTAAGAAAGTGCCAGTGTAACGCATAATGTGAAAGTGCCTTTAGTCTAAATTAAATACTGGATGGTGTAACTCGGATCTAGAATCCCTGCACTTGAAGGCCTAGAGATGATAACGCGTTAATAACTAGTTGTGTATCTTTAGTTATGATTTTTGACGCATTTACATGTAACGTCTAACAGAATAAACGCAAAACCTCTTATCCCCATAAGAGGTTTTGCGTTTATTCTGTTAGACGGTAAAAGTTGTATAAATGTAGTAACAAGACTCATCATTTATACAACTTTTACTATGCAACCAACACCGAAATCGCGAAAAAATAAATCAGCTGTTCAATACATTTTTTCGAGTTATGCGCACAGAAATGTATGGGGAAGTCGATTTTTTTTCGCGACTTTAGGGTTGGTCTCACAGTAAAATTTGTTCATAATGATGAGTAAAATAACATAAAAATATTATTTTCGTTGGCAAGCGCATTCCTTGCGAGCGGCTGGTCCGATTTGATTATTTTTGTACTGTTCTGAATGGTCCGAATAGTATTCTCAGGAAAAGAAAACATGGAAACGTCGCACGGTAAATTAAGGAAAACCAGAAGTGATTTTTTCTATGAATTATTTAATAACGTCTGTTGCGGTTTAGTTTTAATAAAATAATTACTATCATACACTTTTGGCAGCAGGCATTTGAAATTTACAAGGAGTGTTACTTAAACACCAAAGCAATATAAATGTTGAATCGTGTTTAGAGTACTTGAAACTACAATAAAAAAAATTAATAATATTATTTACATGTAAGAATAATAATAATATTATTTACATGTAAGAATAATAATTATATTATTTTTAAGTATTTTAATTAGCTCTATTGTCTATAATACCCACGGTGTTCATAGAAAATCAATTTATATTTTTAATATTATGGTGAATGTGAACTAACCTAATTTAAAAAAACTTTAAAATTAGGTTAGTTAAATGATTTATAGGTAGCGAATGACTAAATACGATAGTTTTCTAGCTTAATGAAGAGCAGCTGATTATATTGACTTTTTATTATAAAAGTGTCAGGACGAATTACTCTAATGAAACTAAACGCGACCTAACGGCAATTTCCGTATTTTTTAGGACCGATCGCAGTCACAATCTGTCAAAGCACTTGTGTACAATACCGTACATTTAGAAGAGTTTTTGTCATTGATTGTACGAAAATCTTACCTACTCGTAAACGTTCTCTTTTGCCAAATCGAATGAAAAAGAGGTTTTATTACGTTTTCGTTCTTTATTGTCATCAGACGGCTCTTAGGTATTCAGTTGAAGAACAAATTGAAGTTTACGTTAGCGCGATCGACTATGTTTAACCTTTTGAACGCCAGAGCATAAACGCATCGGCGTGCTCCCGACGCCAAGCCACAAATTCGCACAATTCACAATTACTTTTTGTCACATTTGTGACGTTTAGCGTACAGGGCACGCGCTTGCTTGTCATGTATACGTGACAATGGCGTTCAAATGGTTCAACACTCGCACTAAGACCACATACCGCGTTTAGTTTCATTAGAAAAATGGGTCCTTTATAAACTGTAACAGGGATAACTTGTAAAGGCCGATTTTCCGATAATCTTTTACCTATAGAATAAAATGGCTACCTTTGCATGCCATATTCATTCTTCAGATAAAATTTATCTGACAATTGAAAAACAAGCCCTATTTCATTATTTTTTTTTTCTTGTGAAATGTAATATTTTTTACAAATAATAATATTACAAAATGTTGTATTAGGTATTTTAATTAAATGATCTGTTATACAAATGTCATTATTACTTATTATTATAAATTTACACAACGTTTAATAGTACAGCCGTGATCTTAAATACAAATATGAACGATTTAGTCACAGTATGAGAATGTGTGTGTTTAAAAAGGGGAAGTCGTGAAGTGCTTTGCTATTAGCAAAGCACGCCGCCAAGAATTAATAAACAAAAAAACGAACGGAACGAACGAACGAACGATTAATAAATGAATGTTTTGATTTACCTAATCACATCTCAACGGCTGAACGGATTTCAATAATAATAAAAATATCGACATGTGGGATGTGGACTCAGCAACCATTGATAGTCGTGTCAGCCTATGGCTTAATAGCCACCAGCCTCGACTAACACCTCAAGAGGCTCTAGTTAGGCAGTTGGATCAAAGGGCTGATTCAGAAAGCAGTACTTCTGGACACGGCTCGTATTGTTAGGAGGTTCCTCTCTCTGCTTGGACCCTGTTCCCGATACCGGTGATACACGACACCCTTCCCTTCCCTTAATTCTGGTTAAAGACTTTTAATTCTCATAAAGAAATTTACATTTCACTTACATGAGAACAAATTTAAATATAAAAACTAATCATTGTCCTTCGACACTCGGACTTACAATGAATGTAACTTGTTATTATTATATATTGTTAACCCACATTACTATTAAAAACTAGGCACGAATATACCATGCCCTCCACTCGATTAGGACATGTTATGCTAATTTTCATCCCGATAGTACATTCCTTTGGGTTAAGTTAACACACCGGAAAAACAAAACATTAAAAAGACAAATGTGGACATACTCACCTAACAGTTTAAAGTATACACAAAACCACTATTTACTTGTTTACATTTTAACTGTTCTGCATTTGCTCGACGTCCGTATGTCGCTACTGGAATCCAGCAGAATACCAGCGTCAGGTATATTTGCCTGGCACATGCTGAGTGATTTTGGTGCTACATGAGACACACACACCGCACATTGGTTTTTTTTTAATGTCAAATATTTCTTATGTCGTTTGGCACTCACAGATTGCCGTAAATTCTGTCTTTTTATTTTAATGTTTTTTCTTATTTGTATTTTCTACTATTATGATTTATGTAAGTGTGCTTTTGTGTGTTGTGTTTTCTGTTCTTGTGCCAAATAAATGTTTTATCTATCTATCTAAGTTTCGACTTCCACGCGGGTAAAGCCGCCGTAGAAGCCAGTGAGCTTAAATTGGGTGGGTACCCAATTTTAAAACGATTTGAGATTTATCCCTGACAAAGCAATTAATTTACATTTTGAATTTTCAGTTTATCATTATTGTCCGGTCTGTGGCGATGTCACATCGGGTCTGCACTACGGAGCCAGGACCTGTGAATCTTGCAAGCTGTTCTTTAAGAGGACTATCCAGCTTCAAAGAGAGAATTCGTACACCTGTTCGGGCCGCATGCAATGTGTGGTCAACATTCAGACCAGGGCCTGGTGCAAACTGTGTAGATTTAATAAGTGTTTAAATTCCGGAATGAAAGTCGGTATGGTTCACAAAATTAAGAATCGCATACCACCCTTGTACAACTTTTAATTTAGCACGATTGATGCTGTACATTATCTAAAGACTAATTTCTATAAAATTCTGCCTGGGGCAGATATGACTGTATTGTCGTCTGTTTCAATTGAATAATTATAATAGTTACACGTTCATCTTGCCTACGTGGGAAATTTAGAATAACCTACTTTACAAATAAAAGACTTAATTGCCAATAACCTTTGTTAGTCGGTTAAAAAGGATACATTGTAAAAAGGACTATGGGCATTAATGTTTTGGCTGAAAAAAACTTAAATATCTGATTGTAAGGGTATTTTTTTTCATTTTTATACATTACTAATAATAGTATGCAATTATATAGCTATATATCAATAATGGTGGAGTAGTAGTTTCAGGCACCTTTTTATTTTCGTCGAAATTGAAGTTATGTTGACGCAGGCAGATAGATACATCAATATAATGTACAATTACTAACGTTAAAATAAATAGGTTTTCTTAAGATTTTTATACTTTGTGTAAGTAATAAAATACGAAATAATGTTGAAACATAGATAATTTTATGCAGACTTAATTTACTAAGGAATAGTTCTAAAGACCCAAAAGATATTGGAAATCGTGTAGCTAAAAGCAATTTTGTGCAATCTTTCAAATATAGTAATATGTACTGGTTTATATTTAGCAAAAATGTTTATATTTCTATCATTGTATTTAAATCAATCAATCATAATATATGTTAAGTTTTAGTTGACTTTAATGATAATTTAGAAATTATTTTATTAAACGTTTGGCAAATCTTTTATTCTTATACATAGAAAATTAACCGTTTTCAGTAATTTTAGGCGACACCTAAGTGCCTGAATATTATTGCACTGTTAGTCGAGCCCTGTAAGTCCAATACTGTGCTTTTATCGGTGTTTCTTAGTATTAATGAAAACGGACAAAGGAGTATTGTTGTATTAGCCGACAAAAAAACTAAATGGATCTCAATGCCATTGAAACCGTCTTTTTTACTATGAAGAATTTCTATGCTCAATCTGCGCTCATTCAAATTCTAAGTGACAAAAGACCTTTTTGCAGTTTACTTATTTTTTAATTTGATTCTTGTATTACATTGGAACAATTGATTGTGTAGATCGTGCACAGGTGGTTGCAATTGATGGTCAATTTGAGGGCGTATGAAGCCATTTTTTTTTTCTTTTTAAAATGTTTTCGTTCGTTTTATTTTACTCCTCGTACACATTTACACAACCTATAGGCTTATGCTTCTGGAACCAAAACTATCGTAAAATCAATCAATCAGCAGTTTAAGTGTAGTTGACAATATGTCACATTGATTTTGTGTTCCATAAACTGAAGATTATTTTTCCAATGTTGCCGAGCTAAAAAAATTACTTAAATCTGCTTTTTTGATGCTGCTAATAATAATCGCTTTTAAATACGAGTACCTACAGAATAATCATAATAAATACAGAATAATAATAGATATCCATTTCTTGATATTGTGTTTGTGAAATTTGTTGGCAACTATTATCTATTTAAGGCGTAAACGCAGCTAATTCAGTGCAATCTAGTTTATACATAATTTTTTATTTACAAAAAAACATAAGTGTACATAATTGTTATAATATTGGGTTTATTATTAAATTTTTATACCTGATAATATTTTTTTATTTAGGTAAAGTTCAGATGAAAGGTGTGAGTTGTGTAACTGACAAATGTCATGTCAATTAACAGTTGTAAAAGAGAAACAATAAATATATTTTTTTTCTTAAAAAAAGTTTGTGTACATCCGCTTTTAGCTTCGAAAAAGATGGAAAAATGTACCTATGAAGTTTGGAATCGAAATTGTGTACCTACTTATCTAAAAAGTAGGTATATTGTTTTATGCCTTCCGAGTCCACAATAATTCCCTAATCCGATTTTATTTTTGTTTTCAGGAGGAATAACTCCACGGTACAGCTGGTCGAGGCAAGGCAACGCCATCATAATACTAGGAGAGCATAGATTCAAGAAGCGCTCAAAACATATAAACCAGAAACATGAGACGCACTGGGTCTGCAACAAATGTGATAAAGGGTGCAAGGCGAAATTGACCACTTTAAAAGACGCTATTATCAAAATGTACAATATACATGACCATGGAGGCCTAAGAAAAGCCAAATGATATTTAGCTTTGTTTTTTTAAACATCTTAGAAAAGTTTTTACTATACTAAAAGTGCTCTGTCGAGTTTATAAACTCTGCAATGCTTTATACTTTTACCAAGTGCCTTAAATTTATTTAACTTTAAGGCATTGCTTGTGAAGTTCTATATTTTTTCGATGTTGGTATTTAATATTGTTTAAAGCTCAAGTTACAATCATTATTGTTATATGTAATTTGTATATAAATGATTTTTTTTTGTATTTTAATGTTTTAGCTGCCATTCCATCTTGATTATTTGGATTGATAGCTCACCTCGTGATCACTTCACCCAAGCCTTCACTTCGATATGTTTACAGAATTGACCGGCAGAATCAACTCACCTTAACCGTTCGCCTGCTTAAGGCCCGTATTCTACAATAATGTTTGATCTTTTCTTTAAACTTGATTATAGATTTATTAGAAATATATAAGTGTAACAGATTAAACGCAATACCTAGAACGGGGGCATAGTATTCATCATTTAGAACAACTTTTACTATGGGTTTTTCGCGATTTCGGGTTTGGTCCCATAGTAAAAGTTGTTCATAATAATAAATACAATGACCCCTTTTCAGATATTGCGTTTAATCTGTTACGCGTTGAGATTAAATACACCACTCAATATACCTATGCGTGTTTGAATTACGGGCAAATTGTTGTATGTAGACCATATGTATTTAACCCGTAAGTAGTACGTAGGTAAATAAATAAAAAGGGTTTTAAATCAAAGACATTTTACATTCTCATTTTAATTTATTTAATATAGTTATAACAGTTGCTTAAGTAGCTCTTAGTATAATGACCAAATATAAAGCTATTAAATCATGATTTTCATTTTACTATTAAGACCTGTTGAACATTTTCATATGTATATGTAGGTTTGAGTTATTTGTTTTTACATTCAAATTGTAAATAAATAAATAATTTCTTAACGTGTTTAATATTAAATCTTTGGTGCTTTTTATCCTGTACATAAAACAATCTATGTATATACTAAACCTAGAGTTTTTTTGCTAAATTATAGGCCTCGAATTTTAATAGTTTTTCAAAAAAGGGCCATTTAAACAAATAGTAAACTTTAAAACAAGTTCACTCACTTAATTTCTAGCTTATATTAACCTATCAAAGATCTAAATTGAGACAAGGGTAATTTTTAAACCCCCTTTAGTAATAACATTATTTAAATCAGGTCGGTACGGTCACCTAACGAAAACATTAAACACTTTGAGCTTTTAACCCCTCGTTTCAAAATTGAGAATTTGAAGTTAAGAACTTGTCAAACTTTAATGCTAAAGTTTGACAAGTTCCCAATTTCGAATCTTCTATTTAAAAACCGGCGGTGACATGATGTGTATTGACATCGCAAAATAAATAAATAAGAAAGGGACCATACAGGGTGTCCAAATCCGAAAGTATGAAGATTTGCGAAAAACACTCCTGAATAGCTAGGAATACCGATTTGAAAATTCCAATGATACCGTTTTAGTTTTCATCAAAATCGGGCCCGAGACTCCTTTGAGTGTTTTTTCGCCAATCCTCATAGATCCGGATTTGGCCATCCACGCACACTTAAAAAAATCACCCTTTATACCTAAAAAGTGACATTCTGTTTAGGACTTTCTGAATCACTATACACATAAGTGTATAGGCCCTAAAGTAAAGATAGTGATTCAGAAAGCCAAGTCAAGTCATACCATATCACTATAAAGTTTTTCTGTGTGGTTAAGGTTTTCGTAGGTCGACCGAATACAATTACTGTTGCTTACATTCCTGATTGTTACCTGTTGAAATACATAAATAAAACTTGGTATATTTTAGTTATACATATTAAATATCTATTTGTGTTTTACTGTAGATACCTATGATAGGTACATGACAATGGTATTTTTGTAAAGTCTGGAAGTAGCTTAATCATTTAGGTAAACTGTTGTGTAATTATAATTAATATACAAAGGAAGTTATTTACAAGTATCGTGTCTGCTATAGACCTAAGAAAATAATAATACTTTATTTTATTTTATTGGTAGGAACATTTAAGACACAACTCATGAACGCCATTGTAAGCGCGTGCCATGTAGGCCAAACGTCACAAATATGTGACGAAAAGCACGGCGAATTTGTGGCTCTGGTGTTCAAAAGGTTAATAACAATACATCGCCTTGTACCAAACTAATCCTAATTAAGATTTTACGTTTATTTATTTAATTACCTACTAGAATGAATCTTAAACAATATAGTAAAGTTATATTAGAATTGGTTTACATTAATTTTTACATTGACTCATTAATAGCATGTTTGTTGAAAATTACATCACCATCAATTATATTTAAATACCTCGGTTAATATATAATAATGTAGAAAATATTTGCTTAATTCCCAATTTGATATTTTTTTGAGACCTAGGTAGAGGTACCTACCGGACTAGACGAGTTAATTAGTTAAATATTTCTTTTAATGTTAAAGCAATATTTATTTTACATATTTTCATTTGTTTTTAATGTGTTTCGAAACTTTTAAAATACTTTTATTTTTTATTAAAAAAATTAAACATTATTATTTTTATTTATTTTTTAAATAAAGTTTCAGCCTTTTCTTTCTACAATTTGTATTTTTTTTGTTACAAACATGTTTTGGTTACACATGCGACTTACTCTAGAAAAATATAAGATATAAGTGAGAAACAAATGTATGTTACATTTGTTTCTCACTTATATCTTATATTTTTTATAATACTGGGTGATTTTTAATTAATTGGAAATATTTTGGGGATTATTAAAACCCTCACTCGTACTCATAACGTTTATTATAGAATTATAAATATTAAAAAAAAAACTGTTGTCGCATAAATCGACAAAATGGAGTACCTATACCACAGATTTTTCTGTGATTTCAATGTTCGTCCCAGTTTTAGTATATCTAACTATAGGAACTTATAGTGAATGGACAGAGATAGATAAAAAAAAACACAAATATTAATTATTTATAAATATATTAGGTATTATTAACACTTACAATAATATCATCATTTCGGTTCCAAAGCATATTTAATGTCAAAAAACATACAATCTATATTGGTTTAGGCTACATAAGTTCAATGATTCTTAGGATTGGAACTTACAAAAATAACGTAGGTACTTATATAAAAACAGGTAACAATGCTACCTAAAAATATGCTTTATTAGCTTATTATGGGATACAGGGCCTGAGCCCTCTCTGTGAGAGGAGACAGGTTTTCTATACAAATTTTAAGTGTTTAGGGTCC
This sequence comes from Mamestra configurata, assembly GCA_002192655.3. Lineage (NCBI taxonomy): Eukaryota > Metazoa > Arthropoda > Insecta > Lepidoptera > Noctuidae > Mamestra > Mamestra configurata. The sequence continues at coordinate 147,375 of NDFZ01004908.1, forward strand.
TTCTATTGACTTAAATCCCGACGTTCCCAGACGTCGCTGACCCATACCCGTGTATTTAAAACCCTAGTTAGTAACCTAATTAAACATATATAAATCATCGACCTCACCTTTTTTTCAACCTAAGCTTGAATATCAGTGACAGTAACAACGAAACTGATAGTCAAAATGTCCAAGATCTCATACAATTTGGACTTTTTCACAGTTGAACAAAATGCCACCATGTGACCACATAACATTTTGTTCTAATATCTAATAATATTTAAATATATATAATATTATCTATATTATTTATTATATTTTTTTTCCTTAGCCTATTGTATCTCACTGATGGGCAAAGGCCTCCATCATATCCTCCAGACATTCTTGCGCCACCTCGAACCAGCCTTCGGGGTGTGCATCAAAATCATCTCGCCACCGGTTCCTGGGCCGGCCTCGGCGACGCCGTTCATCTTCTGGCACCCATTGCGTGGAGACTTTTTGCTCCACGCAATGGGTGCCAGAGGATGGACGGCGTCGCCGAATAATATATAATAATTTAGACTTTTTGACAATCGTTGTCGTTGATGAAATGTCACTTTGTCTCAAGCCTACGGTCTCTGTGTCTGTTTCAACTTTATTGGAATGGTTGTAAAATAGTGGTAAAACGATTACGACAACTTCACATCTGCTACAAATCAATGGTTATGACTGAACTTGACGTTTACAATGGTATTATCAACTGTGATGATAACAGCTCTGCAGCCCTTTCGCTGTTTGACGCATCGCCATCTTCCACGTGGTCCTTTCATGGTCAGGAGACTGTATCGGTGCCCATCCAGGTGGATTTGCTGGGTTCCCGTGTGCGTCACGATAACTGGGGAAAGCACAAAAGTAGTTTGGTTAGATTCACCTTCAGTAGTGTTATCTCGCCGGGATAACGTAGGTGAAGTGAGCTTCAAGAAAGCTCATTTCATGGTCACTTCACCTAACGCCGAAGATTAATTATACGTTTATCGCGTGAAATTGTAAACTTATTTTCGACAGGATAAACTAGAAACTATTGAAGGTATTTTAAAATGATCCGTTTACAATATATCTAGACTTTATAATCTAATAAAGAGTTATAAATAGTGACATATACAAATTTCGACCAGCTGTTCCGTTTATTCGATTTGACATCGGACATAATATCAATTGATATCGAGTTTGTACGAGTCAAAGAAAATACCTACCACATTTTTTTTTTCACAGAATTTATTCAAGATAATGACAATATTATTATGCGATTTGATATAAGACCAAATTAGCTGCTATTGGTACATATAGTGACTAGAAAGTAGGTATACAATAGAATGACCAGTCAGGAATTGAATACTTGTCTAGGTTTTCAGTGAATACTAGATATATAGAATGACCATCCTAAAATTGAATAATATTAATATTAGATAACTATTTAGTCAGAATATTATTTTATTTTATTGATTACAATTGTGTGTATATAATAAGATCAGGATACGTATATATAGATATGTATTATTACTTGGACTAGAATAATATTTTTCGGTTATACAGTTCGGTTATACATGAAGTGGATTATTTTTTAATTAAACACTACTATTATAAATCTGAAAATCTCAAATCTTCAACGAATTTATGGCGTAAACTTACAGTACCCGGGCGAGCACATGGCACGTCGTATTTTCAAAGAGTTTTGACTGGCAGGGTCGACTCGTGACAATGTCAATCTTGTCTAAAACTCCGTGACATATTTACGGCCGCATACTTAAGATCGTTTATTTGATTAGTTGAGAGTACTTTAAAACTGGATCACGCTACTTAGAAGAAAAAGATTTGGAACCATCATTTCAGAGTTGTTTTTACTTTCTTATTTGGAAGAATTTGATTTTCCTGCGAAGTTCTTACATGCGATCTTGAAGTTTTTTTCAATACCCAAATCATGAACAAGCCTGAGGCACGATGGTGATGATATAAAAAATGTACTTTTATTCAGCTAAATCGGCTCACTCGAAACATCATACATTTAAGGCGATTGAATTTGAGGAGGATGATTGTGAACATTCCTGACGCCAATTATTTTGTTGTTTTTAGTTTCCAAAATAACTTTGCAGACTCTGTAAGCTCCTCCGATGCATTTCCACTGCTGAGTAATCCCTCCTCTTGATAGGGTATATTTATGACCACCAAGTGTCAAAATCCATTCGCCTTTGTCCGTTTTCACCATCTTCGGTTGGTCTGAAAGAAACGTGGTTGTTTGATTCTTTGATCATTGTTCAGTTTTTTTTTGTTTAAACTGGTTTGTACTACCCTAATTACTACTGAACTTAGGGCTATAGTGAATGGATCAGGATATATGAATGTTTATTATTTGGACTAGAATTATAAGTTCCGGTAACATAGTAGTCCAATAATTTGGTAGTTTTACCTGGAACGTTTTCCGGGAGTATTGGATGTTGGTATTTTTATAGATTTCAATGTGTTCTTTCTGAATTTTAACTTTGCCACTTCGTATCTTTACCGCTCGCGCCGCCATATTGGCAAAATGGCGTCTAATAGCAGTTTTTGACAATATCTCCTTTCCAACTCATTTAACGATAAATACAAAATTTAACTAAAGACAATTTTCTACAATTTATGTGAAACCTTTTGTTTTTGTAAAATCAATAGTTTTAGCGTACGAGTGTCGCAAAGTGTACTTCACAACATCCGTTTTGGTTAAAAAAGTAATTCATAACTTTTTTATTGTACTCTGTTTTTTCAAAAACAAGCCACAGGAGCCTTATTGGCAGTGACGACAGTTAAAATATCATCACCATGTTTTTTGAGGAGCTGTGCTTTGATCGTTTTATATGTGGACGGTAATCGCCTTCAATTTTGGCCACCAATTCGTCCAGAGAAAACTGACACTCATGGGAATTCTGCTCAAGATAAGTATAAATTGTACTGCATCACAGTATCGGTCTCGTTTGCATACGGACCTCTTTTTATGTCTCCAGTTGATGGCGCTTGGTACAATTTTTTCGTACAGTGATTGTGATACCGTACACAATATTACGATGGCACAAATTTCAAATTAAATGTTAAATTTCATGGTCTTCCTTTTATTTTAGATTGTTTGTTATTTAGAAGAAATAAATGTATGTGATTGAGTTTCTTTTTCACATTTAGGGGGTTCTATTTCCGGTTCAGACAGGCGATTATTTAAAATTCTTAGAATGCAGTTCGTTTCGTTTTAAAATAAAAATGAAGTCTTCATTCGGCATTTTTTTCTATCCACAATATTCAAGGTACTTTCCCTCCATGTGGCAAATTTGGACGCCTTGTATACCTGCAATACCTATGTATTGGCCTACCTGGTTCAATAAAAAAGTGATGCATAAGTTACTGGCTAAAAGCCTAAACGCATATTGAAATACACTTAGGTACGCTAAAAATATTGATTTTACAAAAATATCATCTGCACATAAATTGTAGGAAACTCTGTCTTGTTTAATTTTGCATTTATGTTTTTATCGTATAATGAGTTGGAAAGGAGATATTGTCAAAAAACTGCTATTAGACGCTATTTCTCCAAAATGGCGGCGCGAGCGGCAATGATACGAGGTGGCAAAGTTGAAATTCGGAAAGAGAACATGAAAATCTATAAAATTACCAATTTATTTCGGACCATATGACTGAACTATAGTACCTATACATGAAGTGGATTATTTTTTAAACACTAGAATAATCAATCTGAATATCTACCACGGACAAATCGGTGAATATCTTACGAGCATATGACATGAAGTTACAGTACGCGGGCGTTAAGATAACACATCGAATTTTGAAAGAAGCCACAGGTGGTGTGAGTTGTGACTGGCAGGGTGGACTCTTGACAATGTCAATCTTCTCTATAACTCCGTGACATACTTTCGACCGCATACTGTAGATCGTTTATTTTGACTATACTCTATCCGTTTAGGTAGTTAACTAAAGGTAAACAATCTTGATGTGTCTTTTTACACAAATTCATATTAAACAAATAAACTACTTTTCAAACTTATGGTTCAATTGATTTAGTATTCGTTACTGTTGTATTTACTTTGGTTTTTACTTGCATTTTATTTTTAAACTGAGTTTTTAAGTAAAAAGTTACATCAAGATTGTTTACCTTTAGTTAACTACCTAAACGGATAGAGTATAGTTTAGTATATCTACCTACTTTAAAAACTGGATCACGCTACTTTGAATATTTTAACTTTCTTATTTGAACGAAATTGATTTTCCTGCGAAGTTCTCATATGGCGATCTGTTTGAATACTCGAATATCTCTCACTAATATCTATTTTTTTTTGTTAAAGTCGTAACTTTGAAGGAAGTTCACAATAACAATGGGTGAACATGCCAATTCGATTACAATCCCATGTACAAAATGTACTTTTGTTGAGTTAAGTCGGCTCACTCGAAACCTCCTCGAAACATTTAATTCGATTGAATTTGTGGAAGATGATTGTGAACATTCTTGACGCTAATTATTTTGTTGTTTTTAGTTTCTAAAATTACTTTGCAGCCTCTGTAAGCTCCTCTGATGCATTTCCACTGCTGAGAAATCCCTCCGCTTGTTAGGGTATATTTGTGACCTCTAAGTGTCAAAATCCATTCGCCTTTTTCCGTTATTACCATCTTCGGTTGGTCTGGAAGAAATGTGGTTGTAAGTACCTTTGATCATTGTTTAGTTTTTTAAAGTTAGTACTACTCATAACTACTTCTGAACTTAGGGCTAAAATGAACCGAGTCGTCGAAATAGTAAAAAAAAAGCAATTTACACCCAGCACACAGTTTTTTTTATTATCTACTCACTAGCTTTTCGCAAAAAAAGTTGCCAATAACCTTTTCACCGCCAAGCACTTCTATAGAAGTTCGGGATTTTCGTGCCACCAGCGCCACAACTTCTATAGAAGTTTTTCATTTTAACTATCTTATTAAAATAAATTTACTGTGATTAAAAGCTTTGTTTCATTTTATTATTTAAGAAACTGTCTACTACCCTGTTTTTTATTTTTCTACACAAAATAAGCCCTAGTTTGTCCTAAAATCGGCAAAAACAGAAACTCCGAATTTTGTTACTTTCCTCAGAACGCCAATCACTTCATATCAAGTTGGCCAGTGATGTGCCGTGAAAGGTTGATTTCACCATTGAAATATTTATAAATACAGAAAGTTACGAATATCGAAAACAATTTGAGGTCAATAAAATATGAACTTAGTTATCTACTTCATTACAAAGGATAGTAGATGAATTTCGGCCTTCAGGTAGATGCCGATACGTAATTATAAAGTTGTTACCAATTCTTGTCGATAGTTATTTTCCCATCTCTACAAAACAATTGGTCGTCTATGCCCCTGTGCGCCACCGAGTGCCACGAACTACTATAGAAGTTGGTCAGTGACGTCATAGGCGTGCGGCTGTCAAGGTCACTTTGGCATAGTGCAGCACAAAATCGGATTCGCGCGCACGCATCTTTCTTTCTTTCACTTGATAACAAATAGAAAAATGAGTGAAGAACTTGATTCGGACGAACTTCTTAAAATTTTGCAAGGTGTGGAATCGGACTCGGAGTATTTTGTGGAGAACATTGAACCAGAAGATAATTCTGAGGTATGTCTAACTGGATGATAATAATAATGTTTATTCATCAAAGAGTAGGAATTCAATAAGTATGTAAACGTAAGTATGTATGTGATGGGTAAACGCTACCGATACATGAGTTAAGAAAAGAACAGAAACAACACTTAAAAAACAATGCTTTGATAAGTACACGGCTACAAGCGTGATAGAATTTAAATATATACTTACTTTCCATTTCAAAAAACACTTTAAAAACAATTAAAAATTCTGCTACTTAGATACCTACGGTAAAAAACGTTGACTGAAGTTATTAAAAAAACACAGGAATAAACAAAAATAGAAGAAAGAAAGACCATAGACCCCATCCCTGATCAGAATCGAATTCAACGTGCCCTCAGTGCCAATAACTTGATATGAAGTTAAAGAATGAGATCATGAAACAAATAGAGATGTACCCCATTCCTTATAGTTCTAATTGAGTTATGTATTAGTTTCTTTGATACTCATAATTTATACTGTTTTTTCTTATTAAGGATACTGTGAAATAAAACAAATCTGGAAATATTTAATCAGTTTTTATTTATATTCGTAAAATCAACTTTAAATCTTAACTTTACGCGTACAAATCTTATTCATCGATATGACGATATCCCCATCACTACTGTTTACTGTATATTTAGTTATACATTTATAGCTTGGCGCTCGGCGAGGCATTGCGTTTTGTGTACGTTGGCGGCGAAAAGGATAACCGTGTTCAGGGTCTCAACTACCACAAACAAAAACTACTGGATACAAAAATTTATCAAAATCGGTCAAGTGATTGTGAAAGCGTAAAAAACAAATAAAACTCACATTCCCATTTATAATATGAGGTAGAATTCTAGACTACACAGAACAATCCAATGAATACAAAAAGGCAGATAGTTGTGCGGTTTGACATTTATATTCTTACAGACATTAGTAGTTTGCACTTTCATAATTATTAAAGTCCAATCCTGCAGGGGGATGACTATGAACATGTTTAAAACCTATAATCTCATTCTCAACTGTAAACACCGTCGCGTTACAATTCCTATATCTTTGTTTTGAACAGCGCCATCTTTTTTTTTCCATCAACTTTCGACCCTTATTGCAGACAAGAATGTACTTATATCCGTTTAGAATAAGGTTCTCTTTTCCTTGCATTGTCGTCAAGAATATGGGACCATCTGTAAAATAAACGTATTGTAAGTAAATACCGTTTACCGCTCAATGATCGAAAAAACTCGTTTTTTTTTGTTTGTGTTGTCACAATCCCTCACGTCTGTTTTAATAATCTTTTTCAAGGTTCCGTACCCAAACGTGATCCTATTATTAAGCCTCTGGTGTCCGTTCGTCAGTCTGTCTCATGAACCATACTAGGTGGACAGTTGTACAAGTCTAGCTGATGGTGGCACATGTATTAGATCATTTGGCTTCCTTCAATATGGTAGAGCCGAATGGTGCTAGCGCGTTCGTCATGTTCGTGAACGGACGCCGTCAGTTGAGACTGGTCATCTCTCAACTGCCATGGTTTATTTTAATGATTTGTGCATTTCTTTCTACATCGTTCTCACATATATATGTATGTATAGTTTCAACAAGAATGATGAAACCAAAACATCGTAAGAAAAGATTTAAAAGAGTGTCCGTGGAGTATCTTACACGTTCTTCTCCATAGAGATCTACACTTTGGAACGTGCAAATAGCTTCATCTTTGACTGACCGACCTTGAAAATTCAAAATTGCCTGTAAATGGTTTAATTGAAATAAATAATTTGAGTTTTGAGTTGACATTTTCACTATGTGTAGGTATTTCTATGGCGGCTACGGGAAATTAAAAAAAAAATTGCCTCCCACACAAGAAACGTGATTTTGTCGGATACGAATCCGACTCACACTTAGTCACTTATTATTCCTTAGGCGACAAGACCGTAATATTTCAGAAAGAAGTAAAACAACAAGAAAATTAAATGGACTTTATTTAAATTTCATAAGCATTTACAATTTACATACAATTTAACATTACAGTGAGATCTTAACAGTTATACATATAATCACTAGCCAAATATTGAACCTTTAACGAACGTAGTCAGGGTATATTAACATTTGGACCTGAATTTCCACAACCATTTAACTACATAATTTTGTACAGAGTATATTTTTATAACATGCAAGCTTGTAATAACTAATCTGTCGGATGCCATAATTGTAATAATATTATCATATGATTCTATCCAACGTGTAACAGAATTAACGCAATATCTGATATCTGATCATCATCTGCCTAGCCTTTTTTCCCAATTATATTGGGGTCGGTTTCCAGTCAAACCGGATTCAGCTGAATACCAGTATTTTACGTGGAGCCGCTGCCTACCAGACCTCCACAACCCATTAACTGGGTAATACGGTACTCCTTTGCAAGACTGGTGTCAGATTTACTGGCTTCTGACAATCCGTAACGACTGCCAAAGATCTACAAATGACAGCCAGGACCAACGGCTTAACGTGCTATCCGAGGCACAGGAAACTCGGTATGTTAAGATGGTCACCCATCCACAGACCAACCTTGGCAAGCGTTGCTTAACCTTGATCGACCCGTGCGGCTGATATTCTTTAGCCACGAGCTCTTCCTATGGGACCAATCCCGAAATCTCGAAGAAAAAATAACCTGTTCTGTACATTTTGTCGAGCTATGCGCTCATAAACGTATGGAGCAGTCGATTTCAGTTTTGGTCCCATAGTAAAATTGTTCAAAGACCCCTTTCAGGTGTTGCGTTTATTCTGCTACACGTTGTATAGACCATCTCAACCCACCATAATTATGTCCAACTTATCTGTTCTCATAAAATTAACAGAGATTTCATATTTTGGTATAGGTACAATAAAGTAGGTATATTATATTATATATATATTTTTAAACTTGAATGCAGACTAAAATGGAAAATGTGGGTAATTTGGGTATTCCTGTTTGACACAAAAATATATAGAAGGTACGAATGTTATGAAATCAAAATCAAATAACTTTAAATTTGACAGTGTTGCCACGTTCTAAGAGCATTTAAGTAATTCTTGAGCTTACAAATTTTAACAAATAATCACCCTGAACATGTACGGTCAAACGTCAGTGGTAACAATTAGACTTTGAGCTGGCTTAGTGTAGTACAGATTTTCAAATGAATAAGAGGCCAACTTATTTTTTTTTTACCACTTTGTTACCACTGACGTGTAGTCTAGTTAATTCTACAATATATACACGTTTTGCAAATTTATGCTGTGTAACCTAATGTGATGATTAAGCAACATTTTAACCCCCTCTCTCTGGTGATACATATTGAGGTTATACTATAGATCACCACCCTACCCAAAATCATTTGTATTTTTTGTGTTTAGTATTAAAAAAACGGAATATTATCTTTAAATACATACTTTGATAAAGAAACATGGACCCTTATTAATATTCATGAGTTTTGTTAACCCCTGAAATATTGCGATCGAGTTAATAGTCACTCTGTAGGTACAAGGGAACGTTCAAGTATTACGTAACGCAATTTTTGAAGATTCTTGACCCTCCCTCCCCCCATGTAATGCGCCGTAACGTTTATCTGTACCCCCCTCCTCCCCTAAACGTTACGTATCATCCAAGTGAAAATTTTGACCTAAAAGTCTACTACTCTCATGATACCAAATTTTTTAATATTAAATGTCATTTCAAGAAAAATATACATGTTTATTTTTGTTTGGCAAAATGACTACTGTTTAGTGACTGTAACTCGAAAATATGTTTAGTGAGCTAGCGTTAAATAAAAAAAACAATGTTACGTAAAGCGTTGTTCGAACACTCCTCCCGCCCCTGTAACGCATCGTAACGTTTTAGAAGACCCCCCCTCCCCCCAAATTGCGTTATGTAATACTTGAACGCCCCCTAAGCCTGCCGTTATGTGTCGTAAATAGAGGCTGACATGTGATTGAAGGAGATGAAGTTCAGATATTTTACAAACTTGGCATAAACATAAGGAATGATAGGTTTCACAAATTGGAATTGAACCAATTTTCACATCAGTCATATCAGTAATTAAAAATAAGCGGTGGATGCCATTTTCGGTCACTCAATGTATACACGAATTCTTTAAATCAATCCTTCGACACATGAAATTCATCTGTTTTAATTGAGATTCAATCATAGGAACATTTTACTTATCACCAAAGGACAAAACATTGAAGAAATATATCAAATATCTCAGATCGTAGAAACGAGGAACATCGTCATTCCCTAATCTCGTTAAATTAGGGAATGACGATTCTAATGATTGTTTAATTAATGTCTCTCCCCAGGTTTCTGAATTGAGATTTCGAAGTTGAGAACTTGTCAAGCTGTAGGTACTTTAACAAGAGAACTTGTGAAACTGACAGGTTTTTAACTTTAATATCTTTCTTTATCCAGCAACCAGGAGTAAGTGCAAATTTATCGTAAATTCGAAAATATTTTCCACCTTATACATGATTTATTTATTTAATTGGATGTTGTTTATAGCTGACTCAATAAATGAGGCAAGAAAGAAAATATTTTTATTTTTCATATATAAGTAGAACCCATTTTTTAATCTGAGGCGTTAGAATAAAGGCATGAAACCAACAAGTTCTATAGATAATGTTTGATTTCAGGAATATCTTCAGCTGGCCGAAACAGTGAAGAGGGAAAAAATAAGGACAAACTGGAAACTAGAGAGGTGACCGATGAAAAAGAGAGGGAAAATAAGGAACAAAGGAAGACTGAAGCAGAGAAAGTAGGGGAAAACGAAAATAAAGAACAAGGGGAGACTGAAGTAGCAAAAGTAAGGGAGTACGAGACTAAGGAACTAGAAGACTTTGAGGAAGAAAAGGAGAACGAAGAAAACGAGGAAAATCAAGAAGAAGAAGAAGGTTCTCAAGAGGAGGAGGAAGGATCTCAGGAAGAAGAAGAGTCTGAGGATTCCAGAGAAATGTCTTCTAACCCCTTAAACAATAGAGGTCCATTGCAATTACCCAATTACCTAGTTAATTACCGACCTGTATATGGTGCACAGTATGATATGACTTCTCTTGTAACTCATTTTAGGACTTTTAGTGGTATAAGCGAACCCTTAAAGTACTTTGACTTAACGCCTCCTTTTTCCTTAACTAATGCACCTATTTATCAACCCAGTAGTAGTCTTATTACTGTCCCCCTACCTAATTTACCTAATTATGTACCAGAAAGTCAACTGCCTCGTGCTTCGTTAATAGATCAACTTAATAATAGGTCGGAAAATCCTGACCCCTTCAACAATCGATCTATTAATATACTCGAAAATTCTGACTCCATAAGGAATCGACTTACTCAAATACCAGAAAATCCTGGTACCTCAAGTCGCCTACCTTCTTACGAATCAGAAAATGCCGACTTCTTAATTGATCGACCTAGCAGTCAACAAACTGAAGGACCGGAAAATCCTGATACCTCAAGTCGCCTACCTTCTTACGAATCAGAAAATCCTGAGTCCCCAATTGGTCGACTTAGCAGTCAACAAACTAAAGGACCGGAAAATCCTGATACCTCAAGTCGCCTACCTTCTCAGATCAATCCTGAGTCCTTAATTGATCGACCGAGCACTCAACAAATTCAAAGACCAGAAAATCCAGATACCGTAGGCAGCCTACCCGATTCCGAATCAGAAAGTCCTGAATCCTTATTTAATCGACCTATTGTCCAACCTGAAAATCCTGACTCCGTAAACAATCGACCTACTTGCGAAACTGAAAGTCCAGACGTGGTTCACGTCCCTTTAACCAATGACAAGTCAAGCAATGACAGACTAGGAACTGAAAGTCCTGATGTGGTTTTTGTCTCCTTAACCAATCACCCTAGTAGCGGACCTGGAAATCCACCTTCTCAATCGGAAACGTCACACGATAGACAAGCAGACGAAAATCGGAATATAACTTCTGTTCCCTTATCAAATATCCCTTTACCTTTAAGTGCAAACCGAACTATGGCTTCTGCACCCTTATCCGATCGCCCTATTTACTCGCATTTAAGTGAAAACCCTAATCTGTCTTCTATTCCTCTACCAGATAGTATTTGCCCACCTTTAAGTCAAAACCGTACTATGTCTTCTGTCCCCTTAGCTAATCGACCTATTAACCAACCGTCGAACGATAATCGGAATTTGTCCGCTGTCCCTTTAAGTAACCGACCGACAATTGCTGACCGGAACAGGCACGTCCCCCCCTTAACTAATCGACCGATACAAGATGACCGGTATTTGCCCGTTCAACCCGGTAGCCACCCAACATATGATAACCGGACTTTGCCCGTTGCTCCCAGCAACCGACCGACAAACGATGATCAAAATTTGCCCATTGCTCTCTTAAGCAACCGACCGACAAACGATAACCGGTATTTGCCCGTTCAACCCGGTAGCCGCCCAACATATGATAACCGGACTTTGCCCGTTGCCCCCAGCAACCGACCGACAAACGATGATCAAAATTTGCCCATTGCTCTCTTAAGCAACCGACCGACAAACGATAACCGGTATTTGCCCGTTGAACCCAGTAACCGACCAACATATGATGTCCGGAATTTGCCCGTTGCACATAACAACCGTCCGACAAGCGATTACCGGTATTTTCCCGTTCAACCCGGTAGCCGACCATCATATGATAATCGGACTTTGCCCGTTGCTCCCAGCAACCGACCGACAAACGATGATCAAAATTTGCCCATTGCTCTCTTAAGCAACCGACCGACAAACAATTACCCGCATTTGCCCGTTGAACTCAGTAACCGACCGACACACGATGACCGGAGTTTTCCCGTTGCTCCCAGCAACCGACCGACAAGCGTTTACCGGAATGTACCGAATGAACCTAGTAACCGATCGACAAACGATGGCCGAAATTTGGCCGTTGTACCTAGCAGCCGACCGACACATGAAACTCAGGATAACACACCCCGATACCTGAAAACCAACCACTTCTATTATAAATACAGGTCTATATGGAATGATGGAACTGTTATCTGGCAATGTGTTAAGGATAAAATATGTAGCTCACTATTAGCAACTAAAGAAGGAAAAATTACGCATGAGGGACCACACGAATGCGTTAGAGTTGAAGTCAAACAGAGGAAAGTGAAACAACTACAGCAAAGATGGCTGCCATTTATGCAGGTGATGTCGATAATGTAAACTAGTCGCAGGGTCATATTAAATTAATAAGCGGAACCCCGCGGATATGTTTCGATATATAATGACGAAAAAACACATAAATGACTTAATAGTAAACTAACATTCTTTTAAACAAACTTATATTTGAATGCGCTAAAAAGAAGAAGAAGCCTACCCTAGAAGGAGGATCAGGTAATATTTATCATACAAAATAATTGTCACCCTAGATGAACTAACCTGTAAAAATTTTAACTCTGTAGAAATAAGAATAAGTAATAAGTAATTTTAAAAATAATAATTATTGGATAAACCTTTGTAAATACCACAAAACTTTTAAATTTTAAGTAACTACAGCTGCTATAAAGGCTCAATAACTTGAAATTTAAGTTTGTTTTTATCTTCATAAGCAATGGGTTGAGGAGATGTCTCTTGTATTTTTGATGAATGTTTAATATTTATAATACTTTTAACCGTAGGTAAGTATTTCTAATGTAACTTGTATGTGCATGTTTTAATAAATATTTTATTAAATTCTTTTTCACTTGACTGCGAAGTAGGCGTAGTTAAAAATAAAATCAATTTACTTCAGGTATGTAATGTAACCCATATTAAACACAAAAATAATATAAATGTAGGTCCTCATGATTCCCCAGAATAACCTTTGTGTATGTAACCTGTAGTATTAACATAATTACTGTAAATGTCCGTGATTGGTATACGCACGCAACTTACAAATACATATTTATACTCAATAAATATACATTATAATAAATTGATCAATTAAAATTTTGTATTATTAATTTAATAAGATACTTTGTATTGGACATTATGGGTAAATATTCCACTTATTTATTTTTAAAAGTCAAATAAGTATGTTTTATTATTAAGAATGTAGAAATAAAAATATTAATATTGACGAAAATTGTCACTCAAGTATTCCATCTTTCTATGATCTGAGAGTGTAGACCCCATAATGTAAGCCTAATATAATGTTTAGATACATAACCAACTTAAATTAATGAGAAATATACTGATAATCGAAATGTAAATATACATCCATTATTAAATACTAAGGAACATAAGAATAGTAACTTTCACCCGTATTCTAACATGATATTTTTTAAAGTTTTGACCAATTTGAAATTGCATTAATAAAATGCTATGTAATTCCATATTGTAAAGTTAAACACAAAGCAATTTCTGCAAAAGGAAATTCGTTATGCTAACTGCTGATTTATTGACATATGAACCAAAAAAAAACATTGCCGAATTAAAAACGTCACAACTGACAGCTGTCAAATTGCTCGTCAAAATGTTTGAATACGGGTTTTACATAGGAACAGTTTAGCTAGGAGGATGTGTATGCTTGTTCTGCTTGTCCACCATTGTGTGTCCGATGGTGACCACGATGGCATGACAATCCCGCGACCTGCTGTCCGCACACAACCACCTCACACGAGATGAACAGATTGATTGGCGCGTATATCTGTACCCGCGAATCTTCATAATTTTTGCACCAATCTCCGATGTGTAGAATATCGGGCGATCCGCTGAAAAAAAGCATCTTAAATTAAGTATTGCGAATTTAGTTACTACGTTTTTCAATTTCATGATACGAATTTATCTCTAAGATAACTTATTCAGAGGCAGTGAATCAGACAGTAAGCAAGTGATATAACTTCTAGTATTAGCTTATTTATTATTAACTAACTTGATGTTTATGCCATTTTGTGTATTGGCAGTAAAAATGTGTAATTTATCTTTAAAAGTAGGTATTACATAATATCTAGTCATTATTGTAAAACCAATGTAACCACTGTTTAGAAATAAAAATCATGTGATTCAGAATATGCATTTTATTTAACATCCACAGTTTTTTAGAAGAATATAGTAGTATTTTGGAGGTTTTGCTACAGCGGGCAATTAGGTATTTATACACAACTTGTAACAGAATAAACGCAATACCTCTTAAGGGGTCATTGTACTCATCATTATGTACAACTTTTACTATGGGACCAAAACAGAAATCGCGAAAAAGAAAATCGACTGCTCCATACATTTATGAGCGTGTTAAAAGAAAAAGGTTTTATTATTTATGTTTATTTGTGTCAAGTTTACAAAGTAAATAGATTCTTTAAATAAAACAAATTTTGATTATATTATTTCGTTTATTCTTGGATAACATATAAAATACCCTATTAGTTTAAATTTACCTATACAATAATAAGAACATAGTAAACAAGTATACTTATCTATAGTTTATTCCACTTCTAGTACAGACCGACGTCTGTCCTCGACGACCGACACCCGACAAGTGACGTTGCTCAGGCGGGACAACGTGTTTTATACACCAATCCCCACTATTCAACAGTTACAAACGGATAAACTATTTAAATGAAGAGTTCTCAATAACGGTTGTTAAAATCTCAGTTTAGCTTAAAAATACATGACTTAGTCTAAAATGACAAACTTATTTTAAATTGATAATAATTGAGTATGTTTACAATTTAAATAAATTCAAAAAGTAACGTTCCTCGAATAAACATCAAATTTTAAATTAAATTTACACAAATCGACAGTGTACGTTAGAAATACATGTTAAATAACAAATTAACTTAAAAATAATTGAGTATGTTTGGAATCAAAATAACAATATTCTAACAC
>NDFZ01004908.1:164033-203619 GCA_002192655.3 Mamestra configurata
GTGTTAAAAGAAAAAGGTTTTATTATTTATGTTTATTTGTGTCAAGTTTACAAAGTAAATAGATTCTTTAAATAAAACAAATTTTGATTATATTATTTAGTTTATTCTTGGATAACATATAAAATACCCTATTAGTTTAAATTTACCTATACAATAATAAGAACATAGTAAACAAGTATACTTATCTATAGTTTATTCCACTTCTAGTACAGACCGACGTCTGTCCTCGACGACCGACACCCGACAAGTGAAGTTGCTCAGGCGGGACAACGTGTTTTATACACCAATCCCCACTATTCAACAGTTACAAACGGATAAACTATTTAAATGAAGAGTTCTCAATAACGGTTGTTAAAATCTCAGTTTAGCTTAAAAATACATGACTTAGTCTAAAATGACAAACTTATTTTAAATTGATAATAATTGAGTATGTTTACAATTTAAATAAATTCAAAAAGTAACGTTCCTCGAATAAACATCAAATTTTAAATTAAATTTACACAAATCGACAGTGTACGTTAGAAATACATGTTAAATAACAAATTAACTTAAAAATAATTGAGTATGTTTGGAATCAAAATAACAATATTCTAACAA
Source organism: Mamestra configurata (assembly GCA_002192655.3). NCBI lineage: Eukaryota > Metazoa > Arthropoda > Insecta > Lepidoptera > Noctuidae > Mamestra > Mamestra configurata. The sequence goes on from NDFZ01004908.1 coordinate 164,631, forward strand.
GCGCATAGCTCGACAAAATGTACTGAACAGCTGTTTGTTTTTTTCGCGATTACGGGGTTAGTCCCATAGTAAAAGTTGTACATAATGATGAGTATAATGACCCCTTAAGAGGTGTTGCGTTTATTCTGTTACACGTTGGGTACACAGGCGAACTTACGGCCGATTTCAATAACCTTTGTACAACTGTCAAATTAGCTACCAACACTAGCTGAAACGTCTTGTTTGCCTTTCAAACATGACGTTTCACTTACTGTTGGTTGAAACTGGCCGTTTATGCCACACGGAATTTTCTACTGGTTAACCTTTTGGTAAAAATGGCAGCCATACAAAAAGATAAAAAAAATATCATCATTTATTAAAATACATTTTTGAACTCCTTTACAAATTTACACATAATAGTACAATGAGATCTTAGTATTTATAGATATTTTTTTTATTATTAATATTTGTATAACATGTAGGGTTAAATTGTAAAAAATATTATTTTACATACTTAGAACTTATGGAAAACATTACATCCAGCTTTCATTTAGCTTTTACTACCGCTATCTAGGTCCTTGTCTTCCGTCCGTATCTTCAGATACCTATATGATTGATATGGTATCTGTAAGTACTCTTACTCGTGGTGTATAGGTAATTAATATCATATCAGCCGGAAGCTATAATAATTACATTCTAAACCGACTCAAATGTAATAAGGAAATACAAAACAACAAGGAATCATCAACGTGGGCAAAAAGGCTGCCAGGTTCAAATGGGATTGGGCGAGTCTCGTTGGCCGCATGCATGATGAACGCTTGGCAAAAATCTTGACGCATGGGTATGGACGGCGTCGCTGAGGTCGGCCCAGAAAGCGGTAGTGGGATGACCTGGACGCGCAACACGAGGGCTGGTTCAAGGCAGCACAACATAGGCTTTTTAAAGAAAATGAGAACGATGGGATGGGTTCTTAATTTTTTTTTTAAATAGTCTTTAATAGCCATATTTTTTCAGGTTTTGCGTTATATTTGTTATACCCTTTGTATTGGGGTCGGTTTCCAGTTTCAGATTAACCAGATGCAGAATTTTACACAACCCAGTTCTTAAAATTCCTGCTATTTAATTAGGTAGGTTCTCTGTAATTTGTGGTAAGAAATAAATAAATAATGAATATGTTTTATAAATAAATAATTTATTTAATACCCCTTGTTAAGACAGGTCGTAAAACGTACATACATATCTAATCTAATACCTTTAAACGAGCATTTCTTGTAAAATGTATAATATATATATAATCTGAATCTCGGAAACGGCTCCAACGATTATCATGAAATTTAGTATACAGGGGGTTTCGGGGGCGATAAATTTGATCTAGCTAGGTTTCATTTTTAGAAAACGATTACCAAAAAAAAAAACCGAGCAAAGCTCGATCATCCAGGTACTGTACCAATATAGGTATATGATCTACGAATGACAGCTGGTACCAACGGCTTAAGGTGCTTTTCGGGGTACGGAAAGTGGAATACTATCAAAAATATTGCCTCTTTCCACCCTATTCTCCACATTGTAGAAGACCGTTGAAGAAGGTGGGTGATTATGGTGGTTATTGCTCTTGACCACCACCCCATCGATGGTGAAGGTGACGGCGGAACAACCTGGTCTCCAGCAACGCCATCTGGTTTTACTGCTCATCGTTCTGTGTTTAACCAGCCTGTAGCCTCCCACGAATATAGCTGGCCCTCCTCTGCAGGACGATGTGAATACGGGTGCTGGAAAGGAAAAAAATGTTCTGACTTGCTCGATTCCTTGCTTAGTCCTACTACAGGCTCCTGGAGAAAGGGTGCGATGTGACTATGTGACAATACATTTTGTGATGATTTATGTGACAGCCTCACGAGTGACCAAAGTGTACGTACCCAATTAAACTTATTCCTGTAAGTTGGTTTAAACAAACGCTTTTACACGTCAAGCAGAAAAAGAACTGGATGACTCTTTTAAAGTTCAGACATTGTCTTGTTCCGATATTTGTGTCCAAGTAGATAGATGCCTGCACTTTCACTTAGAGAGACATATTGCTAACAGTGTACCTGAGGACCTTAAGTGGCAACTACTGCCGTCGAAGTGCAGAGTATTGGGCAAACAGACGACACGTAGCAGCAGGGTAGGCAATAGTTTGTGTAACATTAAGAGTCGTTGAAAACAATACATCATTTTTAGTCTTCATCTACCAAATTAGTATAATAAAAATCTTCCGTTACTGATTGAGTGACTGACAGACAACGCACAGCCGAAACTACTGGTCGTAGAAAGCTGAAATTCGTCATGTAGGGTCCTTGGGGAGTGTAGGAGAGCACTGAGAGAGGATTTCCCAAAATTACAACGGGAACGGGAAAAAAACGGGGAAAACCGGGACATGTACAACTAAATTAATAGGTATAAAAAAAAAATTAAATTCAAACTTTTATTGAAACAATACAAAAGCCCCCCGAAGGAATAGACAGTCAGGCCGAGATACCCAAAACTGTACTCCGAATCCGTTGCTAACACAAGCCCATTTTGAATGAAATATTTGTTATTTATCGTGATAGCAACTAGGGCCCTTTCTCAATAGGACACCATGGTGGCGTTACCTACTGGTAGCGGCCACCAAGTTCTAGTTAAGTTTTTGTTGCAAAAAAAATGTTTAATTACTGAAAAAAATATTAATAACAAGTGTAAACTTCAGTTATTAATATTTTTTTTTCAGTAATCGTTAGCTATCTTGGTGGATGGTTATGCTCGTTTTTGGTCTTAACGATATTATCGTCGATGGTGAAGGCTCTGACTGTGCACCCTCGTTTCCTGCACACCCATCGTGTTTTACCCCCATATATGTTTTGACAACATATAACCATCAATTTTAATCGCAGGAGCACCTCTAGACGTGGTTACATATTGCACTGAAATTTAAAAATACACTTTAATGCTTTATAGATATTATGAGTGATGATTGTCCAATTTCTCAACAACCGTATATGGGGTAAAAAAATTATACAGTTTTATCCCAATTGCTTTTATTTTCCAAATGCATAATAGCTTAAAATTAAGTAAATCTTAGAAAAATAATAAAGTAACTATTTTGCTTATTTTCCCCCGGATTTGAATCGAGAATGCAACGTTGAGAACTTGTCAAACTCAACGTTAGCATGATAATATTTCAAACCTAATGCTGAAGATAATCCTATCTTGGGTAGATGTGGTGAAGTTGTCAAACCTCAATGGTTTGAAAAGTTCACAACTGAACTGCTCAATTCAGAAACCTTGGACAGTCGATACTTAATTTGATAATTCTCATGTTAGTAGTTAGTAAAAAAGCTCAAGGTCAGAAATGGGCTTCTTCCATCTAGAATTGAGATAGAAGCGAGCCTTAATATAAATATCAGTACGTAATTATTTATCATCCACAGAGTATAATTAATAAAGTACCTACATCGTGAAAAATAGAGATCATTTTCTCCCAGCACACCTTTGAGCGAATAAAATCTCCATTGTAATCTCTCACAATAGAGGATCCATTAAACAAATTGCTTATGCATATACATCCGCAAAAATCATGTCGCATTTCTGCCTGCGAGCAACTCGCGTGTAACTTTAATTTTACATTGCGGGGCATGATCGAGCGATTGATCTCATAATACTACGATAGAACGCAATGTAAAGCAACTAACATGCAAGCTGGTTGAGGGTGGAAACCAGGGATGTATTGGATACGAAATTTCGGATAAGGACATTAGAAATAATATTATACCGGTTTCGGATACAGCTGAGACATTTTTGTACACATTAACTTTAAGTCAGCTTTGTGAAGAGTATTATTATAATAATGTCAATAATTATAATTTAAATAAGTGTGAGAAAATTTATATATTTCAGATTATCCTTTAGTTTCTATAATGGATATTAGAGTTTTAAGAAATTGTAATAGTAAAACCTGTTATAACGTGTCTCATTTAGACTCTGCCCCTATCCGAAACTTTTTCATCGTGTACGGTAACATTTTTATTTCGGATATCTAGTAGTATAGTTTCGGTTACGGAGCTCCTTAACATCCCTGGTTGAAATATGGCGAGTGTGGGAATGTTGGGACTCTCAGCTTATAGATTTAGTGGATGGTTATGCTCAGCTTTGTACCTAACGATAACATCATCTATGCTAATGGCCACGGCTGTGCAGGCTGGTTTTCGGCAAACCCATCGCGTTCTTCCATTAATACAACTTTGTTTTAACAACTTGTAACCATTAATACTAATGGCCGGACGGCCCCGAGCAGTTTTTATGTACTCGTAGTGCACTGAAATTTAAAAAATAAACTGTAGTCAATAAAGATATTATTATGAGTAGGTATTTATGAGTGTCACCATGATTAGTCATATTTGGGTTACAAAAAACTACAGTAACTTTATTTTTAAAAGAAAGAAAGAAAGAAAATTGTGTTTATTGGCATTATAAAAAACAGAGACACCTTAATATTAAACAAAATAAATAATCAAAACCAACAATGCCAAAAGAGCCTCAGCTCAGCATAATGCCAGATGGCAACACAAGGTATACCACCTGACGCTGATTTTCAGCTGCAGCCTACGAGTGCCATACCTACGCTCGAAAACATAGGCACATAAATTATAAAAGACTAAAATAATTTGTACAAAAACAACTAAAATAAAATGGTGCGACTCTTAATTTTAAAACAAAAAGAAAAATAAAGATATGTGTGCCCAAAAAAAAATTACATATTGTATTCCGCCTGCGGGGGCGGGTCGCGAGGCTTAAATAAGTGTAAAATTATAACATTTAGCATTTATTTGTCATTATGCTTGTATTTCCGAAACAGTACAAATGCAGTTAAAATTAAATAAAATAAAATAAGAACAACATTATTTTAACTTTCTAGGTAATTATTCTTTCACCAGTGTTTTGTTAGCTTATCTTCATAATTCAGATATTTTGTAGTTCAAGGTCAAGGTCAATTGGATACTTCCATTTTGTAATGGAATCACAGGGATCCATAAGTTATTTTTATCAATAAGTAGCTTTTCCTCATGGTACCTTGATTCCAAATTAACCCTTTATTTTTTCGGGATAAAAATTCGCTTTGACCCTCAGTTTTAGTATAACTTACTAACAATGAAATAATTTCGTGGGAACGTCGCATTCTGTATCGAATCCCGAGCTACTATATCATTATTATTATTAACCAAACCACCATTTATTATTTCACATAAACACAGTCCAGGCAACTCGCAATCCTCTGTAAGTTATAGCTTACAGGTTTGGTGGATGGTTATGCTCGTTTCTGCACTTAACGATGATATCTTGCTCGCTAAGGGCTGTGGCTGTGCAGCCTTGTCTCCGACAAGTCCATCGCGTTTTACCATTGTAATATTTTTGTTTTGACAACCTATAACCATTAATAGCAATGGCCGGGTTGCCCCGGGGCGTTATTGTATATTGAGCGGGAACTGAAACAAATTGAGAAATAGAATTTTCGATAAATATTCGATTTCTGTTTACAGCTTTTTAATTTAAATATACCATTTTATAGTTCAATTCAATTAGTTTTTTATTTACTTCAGGAAATTAATAAAAAAGCGATTCATTCACGTAGATATCCTGAATAACATGTTTTAATTATTTCACAGTTGTTTTTCTAGCAATGTTATTAGGCAAGTTTAACTTAATAGTTCTTTATTTTTGTACTACAAGGTCAAGGTTAGTTATTGGTTGTTTCATAAAATATTATTGTTACTTTAAAGTTGCTGGAATTGCTTAAAGTTTGGATGGTTATGATTGTTATTGCACTTTTATATCATCAATTGTACAAGCAGCAGCAGTGCAACCTGATCTGCGGCATCGCCATCTTATTTTGCCGTAAGTACTTGACCTATGTTTAAACAAGTAATAGCCATCGATGGAAATCGCAGGAGCTCCTCGGGCTGACGTTACATACACTGGCTCTGAAATACAATCAATTGATCTTAAGTAAAATGTAAATCTTCAGGTTTCGGGTTAAAAAGAGTCAAAGTCAAACTGTTTTACAAATTATTGCTAATTGTACCAACAAGATAAAAAGACAGGCAAGACAGCAATAAGGCTTACCTTCTCAATCCCAATAATTTTAAAATTCAAGGTCAAGGTCAAATATTTAATATTTTCGTTTTGTTTTGTGCGGTCTGACTAACGTACTCATAGAGCCAGTTTCTTAAGCTGCTGTGATTAGTTCAATCAAAAATCAAAAACCTTTATTTCAAATAAACCATTTTTAGGCACTTTTGAAGTGTCGAGGTCTGATAGTCAAATAAACGTTCCAGAGAGTATATCCTTTAGAAAAATACGTACATAATAATAGTACATTTATTTTGAAAAAAATAATGCATGATATTGAACAATCCTAAAGAGATTGAATGTGTATAATGCAAAGATGAGAAGTGTCTGGGTCATTCCCTCAATGTATAATATGCTTGCGTCTATTCATATTCCAAAAAAATAAAATATTAAGTGCGTTAGGAACAGTGCGTGGTTATTTTGTTCGTGCATTCACAACCATTCGATCTCATCCCGAAACGAATGGTTGAGGTTCTGTAGGGTTCGTGTAGGTAGAATGCAATAAACTAGTAATTTTTATGGCAGGAGAATAGAAAACATATTTTACTTTGAATAGACGCTTTAGTTTAGCGAGAATGTATTAGTCTGCCTAAACGAACTTTACAAAACCACCCAACGCCAACGAACCTCACATTCGTTTCGCAATTGATCCTAGTGGTTGTGAATAGATATGCTGATTTCCGGGAATATAAAAATATATTATAGTATGTTGAAGTACCTAATAGGGTATTCTACTAGGAAGTAAAAATAGAATTCTATTTATTACGTCCGTAAGATTTTCAAAAAATATTGAAGACGTATTTTTTGTCATTTCAATTCGCTAATAAAGATAAAGCTCATCAAAGTTCAAGAGAAGGGGCTGGTGACGTCACGTCATTTGTAAAATTTGTACTATCGTAGTGACGTCACACGAGTTTTCAACGCACGGTATTTTCGTCAATTTTTGTTTACGTGAAAAAAGGAAAAATACGTGTCCAATATTTTTTGGAAATCTATTAGATTTTTTTTATGTAAAGGGTGGATGGTTATGATTGTTATCGTATTTAACGATCATATTATCGAAGGTGAAGGCAAAAGCATTACAACCGGGTTTCCAGCACCACCATCGAGTTTTCCCAACGCTATTTTTTCGCTGTCTGAATAATTGAAAACCATCCAAAACAAGCCTAGGAGCTCCTCGGGACGAAGTAAGAAATGCAGGCACTGAAATACAAGTAAACTTTAACCAATGGATAAGTAGGTACTGTTTTGCTAGTCAAAATATTCGATTCCTGTTCCCTTGTGGTTAGGTGGAGTGATAAAAAAAAGAACTTCTGAGAATCTAAAATATTTATTTCTTATTAAAAGCTACTAGAGTCAATATTTATACATTCAGATAACTTTTACCTGAGCGACCTTTCTATAGAAAATGTGTCAACCAGCCATATTTATATTTCAACCGTTATGATACATATTTGTTTATTCGTGGATCACTTTGCTTCGAAAGATCAGTCACAATTAACTTCAAAGTGCATAATTATCTTAATCTTAAGTGTCTACGGACAGCGCTTTTTTTTAATTTTCAATGAAGTAACGGGTTTTTCGTCTAGCCCATCTGATATATTTTAAGCTATCAAACAAAAAGAACGAGAGTTTTTAAGAAACCACTTTTCAGCTTCCGAGGGCAGAATCGATTTGACGATGTTCTTAAACAAGGCCAGGGGATTTACTATGACGTCCTAAATAATCATGGGTCCGATGTGGGAGGGAGACGGAGCTATATAAGACGCATAGCACTATCGCTTTTCACGACTGAATCATGATGAAATAGGCACAGGGTAAGTGCTCAATCAAAATCAAAAGTCATTTATTTAAATTAGGCTACTCAGCACTTTTTGAACGTCAAAGTTCTACATAAAGACAGCCCCCCCAAAACGCCCTCCCGTCACCACTTCCTAGTGTTTTAGATGGGAAGCAGAAGTGGCGCAACAAACTCCCCAGCAACACATCCGCCTGTTAAGTTTTAAAAACTTGAATTTATACAGTAGTATGCAAAGTAGTTTATAATATAGTTATCAATACATGACACAGAAAAATATTCGACCTGTATAGCTCCATCTCTCTCCCACACCCGAATCACGTTAGTTTAAGACGTCACAGAACCACTTGGTATTTTGCTTTTGCTCTTTAAGGGAGGATGGTTGTGATGGTTATTGTTCTTTATAATAAAATTATTGAAGGTGTAGACAAAGGCATTACAATGTGGTTTCGAGCACTGCCACCGAATCTTACCACAAACTGATCTTGTATGTTGAAACAACCTGAAACCACCGATGGTAAGTGCTTGAGTGCCTTGACAAGTTGGTGTGAACATAGCCCCTGAAATAAATAAAAAAAAACTTATTCAAAGCACTAAGATGATTTGCTTGATTACAATATTCTTGACAAAAATGTTTGAGTAAGAAAAAAAGTTTGCCGAGGTTGCGGAATTGTTCGAAAGAGGTACCGCGGCCCTGGAACGTAAAGGATATTTGGGGGAACACGGGTGGGTTTTAGTCAGTAAGAGTCTGACACTCCCTTCCGCTCCGGAAGGAGTCATATTTTGATGATTTCCCATACATACACCCGACAAAAAAAAAACAGAAGTTCGATATAATTAAATATTTTATTGAAAAATCGAATTTAATAAAAGTATAGTTGCCTTGAAATGGAATACAGGGCCAATTCTAAAAATTTTTGAGCAACGTTCGCATTCATATCTCAGTCGAAATCCGTCAAAAACAATGAATTGTGGAAAAAATTGTAGAGTTCTCTGCCGAATTAATAAAAAAATACCAAATAGTGTGATGTTTTTAAAATTCGGAAAGTATTATGAGGTCAAGGTCAAACTAAAGGTCACTTATTTTATAATAAGAGGCAACCATTTTGGGGTCGGCTTCCATTCTAATCGTGAATAATCATACATCTGAATAATGAAATCAAAATTATATTCAAAAGGGCGTTGCAGACAATAAACTTTAATTTCCAATGACCAGCTAACGGCCGGTTTCAATAACTTATCTACCTTTAACCAACTGTCAAATTAGCTACCAACGAAGACAAAAAGTTACAATATTCCTTTCAATTTATTGGTAGTCTATAAGAACAAGCAGATTGAATACCTTGATAAGGCCTATTTTTACGGTTCTAATATAATTGAATATGTTTTTTTCCAGCAAAAAAAACTTCAAATGTCATCAGGCTTTATTCAGTCAATTCGATATCATGAGTCAATTGATATATATTTTAATGATCGTGAGTCTATTGAGATTTTTTCAATATTTTATTAGTATTAGTATTAAAACATTTGAAAACATAAAACTATTTTAACATTAATACAGTGCCAATAGTGAAAACAAACATCACTTACTCATATTTTTTTAGTAATGCGTTTGGTTTTTGAAAAAATACTGACCAATAAAGCTTTCCTAATAATAAAATTATGGCTTTTCACTGTACTACATACTAACGGCCGGTTTCAATAACGTGTCTACCTTTAGCCAACTGTCAAATTGGCTACCAACAGAAGCTGAAACGGTACGTAAAACGGTTAAAACGTAAACGGTTAAAGGTTGCTACGTTGTTGAAACTTCACCAATGCAACTATGGTGCTTTTCTACAAAAAAAAATTCAGTAAGCTATCAATCGCTAGCATTGAAATGAATGAATGACATCTCACATTGAAACCCTAACGTGACACTGGCAGTATAGTTGCAACCGGTCCAATTGCCTTTAAAGAAACATCGATAAGTCGCAATACGGTCCAGTTACATTGGTGAAATTGATCCTTAAAATAAATTAATCAATAACCCTTCCCACATCGTATTGGGGAGTATAAAACTGACTTTGAATTTTAGACTCATCCATCACCTGTGATTTTAGCGTCGCAAAGCTATGGCTTCACAAAATGCAGGTGACCAACTTCTTTTGAGCGTTAGTGTACTTGTTGACACCTCATATCTTCCGCGCCGATGGCTGATCTCCACAGACAGGGAAATTTCGTCACTTTATTCTGGCGGATGGTTATGGTGATTATTGCATTTGACTATAATTTTTCCAACAGTAAATATGACCGCTGTGCACCCACGGTTCACGTTTCGGCACCACCAACGCGTTTTACCAGCAGACATTCTTTGCTTATAGAACCTGTGACCACCTATTGCGATGATGGTAGCTCCTCGAGACGTTTCTATAAATACTGGCTCTGAAATATGGAAAAATATGTAGAAGAATTATTTTGGATTATTATTTTTTTAAAGTAGAACTTTTAAGATAAATCAGGACATAGGTAGGTTCATAACTCATCGGGTTCATATTTAATTATATATAATTTATTGGATTAGGTATAATTATTTTCACTTATTTCAAATATTTATTTAGTTTTCCTTTTCATCTTAAATAATGAATTCCTTGAGAATTCACCCAGAAACAACAAAATAGGTCCGTCTCATTAGCAATTAGGTTGAGCGTGCGAAGTGCACGCGTCAGCGGCGCCTCCCTTAGAAGGTTGGTCTGGCTGCTCGGCTCCACAAGCAGGCGCAGTCGCCGTCATCGCCACACGTACCTGTCGGAGACATACAGGCTCACCTGCCCGAAAATAATTGGATTATTCAACTTCCCTCTCAATATTTTGAATATATGTGAGGTGAGTGCAAAATTCCTCCTAAACCTTAACTCGTTGTATCCCACCATACCTAAAATAAATAAGGTGGGATACATCAACGAATAAAATGGATAGACACCATAACACCTCATGTATAAATATCGAATAAATTTATTTTGTACTCTCTCCACAATGAGACTATATTAAGCTTCATACGGAGACCAGATAACTGCATTACATTCTAGCTGGCCTCTAACCAGTGCGTTATTTATTTATTTATTTGGGACAAACAAACAGTAACACATTATACCTGCGCAAATAATATAAACAAAGATATTACATAAATGTGAAACTCACACCGTTATCCTAAAAAAGGTAGACAGCGCACTGCGAACATTAAAACTGAAGCCATCTTTTTATCTATGTGTGTATTGAAGGGTTGCCATTTGTTAATTTTTTTCCCTATAATTTGGGGATATTTGTCTGGGTAGGAACTAGTGTAATATTGTACGAGTATTGTTGAATATGGTTTAGTACCTCAATTGTTTAGGACTTCTTTTATAAAAAAACAACTCATATATCCAATCAACTTTATTAAATTCAAAAAGATCACCATAACAAAATCTTATAGCTACTATCCATTTATTTTTAATTTCATTATTAATTGGAAACCTAAAATATTAAATACATTTAAAAAGAAAATGGGAATATAACTCGAAGTAAGAAATCATATTTATATGTAAAGATTAATCGAATGGGGAAATTGTCTTATGGCAACCCCCGCACTTTATGTCACTGCTTTCGTTCGCTGAGGTTTTTTGTTCGAAGCAACCTAAAATTCATAGATAAATAATAAAGAAACGATGTTATTTCAAGTACTTACAAGTGATAAGTGATTCCGTGAGACTTTTAATGTGATTTGCTGTTGTTTTTGCAACTTTTCACAACACAGGAAGGCAGAATTATATTTTTTAAATCGAAGTTATCTTGTCGACGGCTCGTGACAAACTAAGAGCGATGAGCATGGTTTTAGTGTAGGTGTGTGCGTGAGCGTGTATGTTTACTTGCAGGAGCACGGTTTTATGGCTTCACTTTTGATGTTTGCGGCGGCATATACAATTCATATAACTATACTAATGAACAATCTATGCGAGTAAGACTACAAGACTGTTCAAATAACTATACATCGGAATCCTTGTTTCTTTAACAAAGCAGAACGACACGTTATATAGTGCAATGATAGCTTTTACGTTCGTGAACCCTTTGGCCGTACGAAGCATGAAACCTAAATTTCTGAAAGCCTTTCTGCAGCAACGCATGACATGATCACGAAAAGTCAAGCTGGTGTTAAAACAAGTCCTTTACTTCTGTGACCCGTACCATGTAGGCAACCCGTCAGTATGGTAGCTGTATACGATGGGATTGTGTGCATAAGAAAAAGTAATTGTCAAACAATTCGAGCTATTGAACTGCAGGAGATTTTCTTTGCTCCAGCTCACTACCCTGTCAATGTCCCTCTGTAACCTGACACAGTCACCACCGCTTCTTACTGCGAGGATTAATTTGAGGTCATCGGCAAACAACAAACAGTTAGCATCTTGCACTACTTCTAGTAAGTCGTTTACCACAAGGAGGAACTCCAAAGGTCCAAGATTACTACCCTGACTCACTCCTGATCTCGTGAAATATGGATCTGACATGTGACCCGCATATTCTACATATTGTCGCCTATCCCTCAAATGGCTGGTAAAAAACTGTAGTGAATGTGGGGTGAAACCACACCAGCTAACTTCGTAAGCAACATGTCAGTATCGACTAAGTCAAATGCTTTTCTGAAAGCAGCTGTTGGTATCAGATGAGCCATGTGACAGAGAAGATTACTGGTGGTACTCCTTCCCGGTTGAAACCCATGCTGAGCGTCTGAAAGCTATGCTCTCACCTGCAGATATATAAGATAGGCAAAAAAAAATCATTTTTTAGGATACTCTCCTTATTTATTTTTTTGTATACGTTAATGATAAAATTTATTGTGAAAGATTTTCAACAGATATTTTTGCACTATGTTGTCAATTATTGGTTAAAGAACCCCAGGCGCTGGATATTATAACGAATTGTACTTACCGAAAAATCTCGTTGTACTTACTTAAGACCTTAATTTTTTTTATTTAATATTGGTTTGCTCTTGACTCTAGTCTAGGTCATAAATACCAGAGACGAAGTCGACGATGGAGCGAGCTTACCCAGAAGAAGCCTGCTTGCTCTAATTTAGAAGAGATTAGGGTTGTATGCGTTCGGAAACACAGACGCAGGCAGAGAGTTCCACTCCCTTGCTGTGCGCAAATATTAATAAAAAAAGGTTGTATCTTATTGTTACGACTCTATGCGTTCATAAACTTGATATAAACAACACGAATAAAGTCGTAAGTTTGAATTACGATGCGTCCTGCAAACTCGTATCCCTCTAAAAGGGGGTCGTATTAAGGTACTTGATGAATAAAACCACCGTAAAATTTCAGCTCAAATCAATTTTATTAGATAACTTTTATCATAAGAAGATTCTCAAAATATTATTATTAATTAACCAGAAAAGATGATTGCTACTAATTTAAAGTAAAATCAATGCAAAAAATAATATAATAAATACAATTAATAATACAATGAATAAATAACATCTTAAAATTGCAGCTGTATACAACAGTTGTCCTACTGGCTAACTTATCTGCATTGTGACAACGGGACCGCACTCTTTATCGTCAAGCAGGATATTTTCGAGTAGTGGCACAACTTAGATTTTTAATATAGATATAATTATAACAAGTTACATTCATTGTAAGTCCGAGTGTCGAAGGACAATGATTAGTTTTATATTTAAATTTGTTATCATGTAAGTGAAATGTAAATTTCTTTATGAGAATTAAACGTCTTTAACCAGAAGAACATAATTCGTCTTCTAACTCCCAAATCACGTTATTATAAACTTAATTTAAAATAAAAAACAAACTGATTGGCCGGCCGCAGTCCAATCGATTGGAGCATACCGTCGCCGCGTCGGAACTATCCACGCAACTTTATGTGGAGCGTTTTAATGTGTAGACCATTATCCATTAAAAACTCATTATTTATTTAAGATATTAAAATTTGGATTTTAGTAATACGTAATTGTAATGACCAGAGCTCGGAATTAGGTAGAGTTATTTATGTACTTGCATCGAAATGTTGATATGAATATGGATCTTCCCGGGATTTCTAATAGACAATTCCGTGTGGCCATCAATATTACAAATAAATAATAATATTTTTTCTTTTGTTCTCACAAGCTATGTTGTGCGAACTACAAATGTGGCAACATCGCGCGTGTGCGCATTGGAATTTTTCAACTTCGGACATCCGATGTCGTTGATGTAAATTTGGCAACGTCGCGCGTGCAGTGGTTTAAATTGTGTAAAAGTACATTACTGCTCTTTAAAATTAATCTCGGGATTTGAGGCATATCCACTTTATTCTTTCGCTGTATGAAATCAGTGTAAGTACGTAAATAACTCTACCTAATTCCGACCTCTGGTAATGACACAAAAAAAACGATTTTAGTTAAAAATAATGTTCCGACTTTCTGCGTGGGATGCATCGATATGCTCTTATGTATAGCACTTTCCAGTACTTTTACCGGCATCGACAACACTGCTATTATTTCTCAGTAATTTAGCCTTTTGAACGCCACTGTCACGTATAGGCGACAAACAAGCGCGTGCCCTGTACGCCAAACGTCACAAATATGTGACAAAAAGTATGGTAAATTTGTGGCTTGGCGTCGGGGGCACGCCGATGCGTTTATGCTCTGGCGTTCAAAAGGTTAGAAAGGGGATCACATAAAAACATTGATATTTATTTCATGCTCATTTACAATAAAAGTCAAGTATTATCTATTAATATTTTATTGACGAAACCGATGATGATTTTTATTAATGTCTTCCCGACCAAAAAGAAACGAAAAAGTCGTTTGTAAAGTGAACAACAGAGTAAATTTTTCCTAAACTATTGACCATAGGGTAGATTCTTAAATAGATCTAGATACATATTAAGTCCGTCAGATTACCAAAAATATGGACACGTATTTTTTTTTCAATTGACACGTAAACAAAATATGGAGACAAAACTGGGGCCGTACTACGACTGCCGTACTGCCGTCATGATTCTATTGTGAGATAGGGATAGCGATATACTTCCTCTCAACTCAAAATAATGAAAATGTCGGGTGACGTCACGTTTACGTGTACCAATTTTTACCTAGAAGAGACGTAACAAGCCCCCTAAATTTGATGCGTTTTATCTTTATCATTTTTATTGTTTTGATGCTTGGCCCAGCATCAAGGATCAATCATGGGCCAAGCATAAAATTTGATAAGTGTATTTGCCACCGACACGCTAAGAAGAAATTGTTTCTAATAAAACAAAAATATGTGTCCAATAAGTATTTTCCGATAATCGAACTCACAGACTAACTAAAATCCGGAAAAGGAGGATCGTGTTCATGATTATTTCTGGCTTTAGTAATCTTGCCGTCGTAAGTATAGACTACGGCATTGCATCCCTTATTCCTGTAACTCTCACAGAACCATCGTATCTTCTTCCCGACTAGGCTGTGCTTTAAGAACTTGTAGCCACTCAGAACGATCATCCGAGCTCCTCTTTCGGACCATGTGAATACTGCTGCTGAAATAAAGGAACCCGATTAATTCGTCATCATCATATCAGCCGAAAGACGTCCACTACTGGACACAGGTCTCCCTCAGAGGGGGTTTTGCCATAATCGCCACGCTAGGCAGGCGGGTTGGCGATCGCAGTGTAGTTGTTGCAATGCACAGAGAATGCTGCGCCCTGCGCCTTTTACGACACCCACGGGAAGTGATGGGATGATTTGATTGATTGTCAGTATAATTAAGTGATAGAAATGAAACACAACATATTCAAATTATTTTAAACACTTGCACCCTTGTCTTCTGGTCACTACACTAGCTCGTAGAAACATTTTTGTAAAATTGTTCTTGCAAATAAAACTAATTTACAGACAATTATGTTCTTTAATTTGCTCAAAATCCTACATTAAAAACATTGTACGTTAGTGGTAAGTGGTCGCTCCATTCTACTTATGTACATAGACCGAAATTTTAGTTGTTATAAGACACTAAAAGCACAAATTCCCGGCTATCAGAATGTGTAAGCATTTGTACCAAAAAATCCTTACACTTGTACAACGTGTAACAGAATAAACGCAATACCTCTTAAGGGGTCATTGTACTCATCATTATGAACAACTTTTACTATGGAAGGTATTGCGTTTATTCTGACAAAGATAGATGTGGGACTTCTACCAAATATAATCTCACGTTGGTCCAACTACGGTAAGTCAGGAGTGCGGGAAATGCTCCCAAATTTTGACTTTATTATAATATAAATACAAACATGCGCTATAAGGACTTTCACGACTTTTAACGCTTTAAGGAATAACACACATATCAACTCTGAAAGGGGTCGTCTGACTCTGAAAGGCGAGACGATAACTTCACGATTCCGATTAGTTTGCGTTGCAGAAGGGAGTTTCATACACAGAATACTGTACGGCTCGAGTTGATACGGTGACGATCCCTTTCCGAGTTGATATAACGTGTGCTGACCTTTAGCCATTTTACATTTAATCGTTTTTTACAAAGCACCCGATGTTTTCTTGCAAAATGTAAAATTCCAATACAACCTGTGTTAGATCAATAATTTGTATTACTCATTCAAAAAATCAGAATCAACGACATAAGATGTTTTTAAAACAAATCGTCACTGAGCATTTCCATTGGCCCGACAATCCGACAATTATTGCCGCGGGTACGACTTTTAATTAATACTTCTGTTATTATAAAAATGATAATCTATAATATATGTTTGTTAGTCATTCACACTTTAACGGCTAAACGGATAAAGACAAGATTTTTTTTTGGTTACTACTGAAAGGCACACGTTTGGCCACTATCTCACCTGATGGTAAGCGATGATGTGGTCGAAGATGGAGCAAGCTTGCCTAGAAGTAACTATTCACTCTTGACTTAAAAACTCCCAGGTTGTGGATTTGGCACACATGTACTACACCTTGACTTGAATTAGGATCTAGAATTCTTTTACCCCGGTTCGTTCGTTCTTTTATTCGTTACGCCTGGATTAATTTCCAGCTTTCAGGAGAGGAAGTTGGAAAAATCCGAAATTCGCATCATCATAAAAATGGAGGATCATGATCATGTGTATTTCTGACTGACTTGATCATGTCATTTATGGTGATTATCGAGGCCCCGCATCCTTTCTTCCTGTGGCTGCCACACCACCACCGGATACCTTCTTTTCCTGATCGACGCTGCCTTAGGAACTTGTAACCTTTCAAAATAATCATGCGAGCTCCTCTTGACGAAGTCGTGAAGATGACGTCTGAAAAAAGAGCCAAATTTACTAGTAGTATACTTAGATTTTTTTTAATATTTCCCATTAATATTTTTCGTCTATATGCAAATAAGAAAACTAAGTTAAGACTGGATTATTTTTATTTTTTTACTCATGCCTGCATTACCTAATACCATACCATACTTGAGTAACAAAATCTTACTTTTATTTATTATTTTATGTAAACGCTTCGACAACATTTTTTTATTTTGTTACATGGCTTACAAACCATATCTATCGCATATCACATCAAACATACATATAAAGGTGACATCAAAATAGATGGACAAACTTTTAGAAATCATCCAGACCACCAAAATAAGGACAATGGTAAAAATAAGAGAAACGCTTTAAATAGATACTTACAAGAAAAAAAATCAACTAAAGAAAATACAATCACTTTGAACAGTGTTTTTTTTTGCTTTGATATCTTTGGTTAGACTTAGGTTCTGAATGCTGTGTGTTTATTACTATACTATATTTTTAAATAGCAATCAAAGCTGATGTCAACTATTCTGACAATGTCGTGTGTTTATAATGTATGTGGGCGTCATGCCATAGACAACTGCTGAACTGTGTCCTGTTTTGTCTATGGTGTGACCAGAGACTCGTTTTATTTAATGTCCGGTCCAGACATGGGCTGATAGTGATGCGTTTTTTATTTAGTTTTGTTATAATTCCAGTTGATAAGTTATTTATCTTCAAGTGTTTCTGTGCGTCTTTTCTGAAAGAATAAACAGATTTTTTTTCTTTCTTCTGTGTTAAAATTTGTCCATCTATTTTAATGGGAACTCATCATTAGCTCGTAAAATAAACAGATGCCATAAACAATCACAACAATTCAATAAAAAAATACAATATTTTGTAGGCGTACGAAACAAACACCTAATTATTTTTTCAATATTTTTTTTTTCTATGAATTAACTAATAGGGATAAAGAGGCGGTGGATGACAGTGGATATTAACACAGCGTACGATCTCTAGCTCTTCTACAGTATACACGACGGCCTTGCATCCCGCAGCACTAGCACAGATCCATCTGACCTTAGACCCTTGGATGCGGTGCCGGTAGAACTTAAACCCTGACACGATGAGCACCCTGGCTCCTCGGGATGTGGTGGAAAATATTGGGCCTGTGAAGAAAAGCTTTGTTCAGTCCTGCTGTTTTTCTAAATATACTTGGAAATAAATAAAATGAACAACTGCGTACCTATGTGTAGTGTTATTAAACTGTTTATGCTATTTTTAAAGAAATAAAATAACAAGTAATAAAATATATATATTCAGACAAATTGAGAACCTCCTCCTTTTTTTTTAAGTCGGTAAAAAAATTGGTATGTAATTCATTATATTGGCAAATTAATAATATCGTATATTAACTTTTACTTTGTAACAAATCACACACTATCATTAAACAAGAATACTCATTCGATTGACAGGATTTTATTTATTTTTGCTTTTAACACTTATTATATTTAACGTATTTTTTTTTTAAGTTTTTAGTATTATTAAAATAAAGTTATACCTAAAGGTACAATATTGGCATAGGTAGAATATTGGTATAATACTATATAGGTATAATATTATTGCATAGGCTTCTGGAACATAAATTATCACAAAATGAATGTGACAAATTTGTGATGAAACATCGGTTTTAAACCAAACACTGTAACGTACAAGTTTAACATATAAAAACTATAAATTCAGATCTTGTTAAATTCAGAAATAAGGTCCAAATCTAATACAAAGAAAATAAACAAAATATAGTAGAAAAAAGTAAATAAATAATAAGTAATTTTAGTAGTAAATAGTTCCTTAAAAATCACAAATTTTTATTCGTTCGAAGTTTGTACGAAAGTTAATTTAAAAAAATACATACTTTGTAAAATTAAAAGTAGACTTGCAAATAAATGATCATTTTATCATAAATTGACGTAAATTCAACTTAAATTTTAAAAGTACAAACTAAAAATTAAAAACTTACGTTTTTAATAATACAAATTTTTGTAAGTAGGTAAAGCACCTTATTATTTAGTACGAACGATGTCAGCTAAGCATAAAACATACTTTTAGTATCCAAAACTACTATTTCTAAAGTAGGTATATTTTAAAATTATCAAAGTTACATTTTTTTTTACTATTGATAGGCACGCGTTTGACCAGTATCTCACCTGATGGTAAGCGATGATGTGGTCGAAGATGGAGCACGCTTGCCTAGAAGTAACCTTTCGTAAATTTAGGATATTAAAATGTTTTATAGATGAACCTATACTAAAAACTATTTCTATCATGAAACCAAAGGTACCAAAGGTACCGTAAGGTGAAATGAGCTCTCAATACCTAGCCTAGGGTGAAATGTCAGCTCACTTCGCCTAACTTATAACGGTGAGATTTTTGCAGAATAGGCCGCCCAGCAGTCAACATGAAGTGAGCTGTCAATCCAAATAAACACGTTGTAATGACAGTTCACTTCATGTTCACTCCACCTAATTTTTCATGGTGAGAGGTATACAAAATAGACCGAGAGTGAGTAGGCATTCAATCTCCGTCCTCCCCCAGCGTCGACTTAAGCCGAGGTGCGTACCCCATAGGGGTACACTTAGCGTGTAGTCGTTCAGATAGTAAGTTTTAATAAGCCCTGGCTGGAGGCTTTAATATTTATATTTAAGCCGGCACAGGCAAGTCCGGTTAAGCAGTCGACAACTTTCTAAGTTGAATTGCGAGAGGCCACTCAAAAAAAACCATTCAATTTCACTATCTACTAAGGTCGGTAGGGGAGTTGACTGCTACTAGGCTTCTTAAAACTCACGCCTAAACAAGAAAAGCGGACATAATTTATTTGAAAACATCTACCTAAAAAAACATTACAAATTCAACAAAACAGGAATCGGATGTGAATGCTGGTTGAAGCAAGTGATGATCTCATTGGTTCCAGTGATGGTGTACACGAAAGCTTTGCAGCCTTTAGTTCCATGGGTTCCGCAGTACCACCGCACTTTAAGCCCCGTGGTTCGATGGCGAAGGAACTTGTAGCCCCCTATCAGGATCGTCAGAGCCCCCCGGGACGTGATAACGAACTGGGGTTCTGGAAAATAAAAAAGCTCGTGAAAATAAAAGATGTTATGTCATACAATATAGGTTTAACGAATTTATTACTCATAAAGAACAATACATTGTTCACTTAATAATGAGCTTATATATATAATTATGTGAGTAACATTCAGCGATCAAGCTATTCTAAATATTATCGAAAATATAATTGTTGATGTGTAACATGTGATTTCGTGATATGGGACGGAAGTGTGTAACAGGAAGCCGAGGAAGCGTGCGCTATTTGATTTGACCAATGAGCGCGCGCAATGGTCGAGTTGGCTGTCAGTTGGTACTTCTAATATTAATGTTGCTTTTTACCAAGGTGAGACGTCAGATGTTACACATTCTATGCAACTAAAGTAAGACTCGCTCGTTTTTTTTTTAAACACTGCGAGTGATTTGATATCCTTAATACAAATTGGTAGATTATTGTATAATTGAGCTCCTTCAAAGGTAAATAGTATTTATTCCGAAGCTAGTTCTATTTCTTCGTAGTTTAATTTGGTTAGTATTTCTTAAGCTATAATAAAATACTTTTTATCAAGTTTTATGTCAGATTTTAAATAACCAGTCATTATCTTTCTTACCAGTATGTACGTTGTGTAAGTGTATATTTGTGTTAGGTTAAATATTATTGTTTTACGGTATAGTGTACGTGTCTCATTCAATCGGTTATACTGAAATAAAGCTTTTATTACTTTGTTTTGTGAAATTTGCAAGTCTTTAAGATTCGACTTCGCAGCACATCCGTATATTTCAATTCAATACTCCAGATGTAATTTTACCAGAGACTTGTAAATATTCATTTGCACTCCATAAGGAATACATCCTGCCGCTAACATATGCAATATGGGCCTTCAAAGAAAGTTTATCGTCCAACCGCAGACCCAAATACTTTTCTTGATGCGAGTGATGAATGATCGTATTATTTATGGTCAGTGGAGGGAGCTGTGGATTATTTTTGTTTTTTTGCTGAAAATAGCGTGGAATGAAGGTCTTATCCGCATTTACTGCAAGTAATTTTAACTATTAAAGACATAATTAGTTTGGGCTATCCTACTAATATTATAAACGCGAAAGTTTGTAAGGACGGATGGATGGATGGATGTTTGTTACTCTTTCACGTAAAAACTACTGAATGGATTTTGATGAAATTTGGCACAGTGGTAGATTATAGTCTGGAATAACACATAGGATACACTTTTTATACCGGGAATTAGAAAAAAAAAAATTATCCCAAGGGAACATCCTTAGGATAATTTTCAACAATCACGCGGGCGGCAACTAGTATTAAATAAAAGTCATATTCAGAAATAATACTTTATTCTCTTAATTTTTTACTATAGGACCAAGTCGATTGAGCCATTCCCTGTGCTGTAATCTAATAGGGTATTTGACTATTTCGAAAAATGTAATTGAATGATTATTTATTTGATAGAGGATATTAAAACATTACGATTTGTGAAAAAAATAAATGGAAATGGTCGAAAAACAGAAAAGTTTTGCATTTTTGAAGTTATTCTTCTATCCTTGTCACAGAAAATATCATTTGTACCGGATGGCTTAAACTTTTTTTTTGTTTTTGGCTTTTTAATACTAGCCCAAAATATATGGATGATAAATGATGTCCTTAAAACACCTGTTTAAGAAAAATTACCACAAAATCATTGTGACACATTGTCAAGCCACGTTAAATTGCTGTGATTGGTTGAATTCTGCTGTCATACAATACGGATCGTCATCTTGCCAAGATATTTCTTGGCATTGCATGCATTTTCTGGCCGTGTTAGCTACTTACTGGATCATGGAGTTGTAATAAGCAGTTGCTCTACGTTAAATAGTGTATTCAGCTGAATCCAATATTGGGGTCACACAGAAAGTTTTAGAATAGCCCAGTTTTAAGGAACTTTGAGAATTCGTAGATGTGTAATGAATTCATTATGTCATTTGTTTTTACTAATTTAGAAAGTGTGTCATGCGGTAACTCTTTCGAATATTACCGCAACCCTGAAATCTGGATTTAATTGAATATCGGCCAACAACCTTAACAGAACGTAAATTAAAAAAAAAGTCAGAATTACTAATTCAAACCAGTACGAAATTAATCTGCCTCGAAGAAGTACCTGAAAAAAATAAACCTCTTTTATATTTAACAAATTATTTTTCACATATCCGTGTCATAACCGTGGTGCCACTACAGTCTTAAAAATAAAATAAAATGTTTTAAGAAGAAAATGTATCAAGTTTCAAGACACACAAACAAAAAGAAACACAAAAGCGATACAGTAACAAAGTTGGCATCAGCATATTTTACTGATAACAAGTTGTACATTTGTAAATCAATACAAATAATTCTTAAACCTAAATATCTATATCTAAGACTACGAAAATACTTATGATATAACTTAATCTCAACATTTGAGTTCACAAACACTTCTCTGTTTCGGTTTCTGAAACGAAAATATTGAATACGCTAAGTTTAGTGGGAACCAATCATAACAGTTTACGCGCCCTTTATATTTTTTTAACATTCATTTTGCAGTGATTTGCGTTCCAGGAACTGGGCATTAGGTACTTTCTTATTAGTTAACCTTTTGAACGCCATTGTCACACATACGTGACAAGCAAGCGCGTGCCCTGTATGCCAAACGTCACAACTATGTGACAAAAAATACGGCTAATTTGTGGCTTGGCGTCGGGGGCACGCCGATGTGTTTATTCTCTGGCGTTCAAAAGGTTAAACTTGAAGTTCGTTATTGCTAATGTTAATTACGTGTTACATCAGTATAAATACCAAAATGAAAGTTATAAATGCCCTGAGGCTAGAGATTTCATTAGTATCTGTGGCCATATTTTTGATCACAAACGTGAAAGAAACAGGATTATACAAACAGTAAACATTACAAAACACAATAGTCTAAATCAGTCATGATAACAAGTAAATGAATAGAACCAACATAATGAAGATATACTACTAATATGTACTACAACTTATGAGATAAACATGACATTGACGTTAATCTGACTTATGTCGGAAAACACGAGCGTTTTGACAGGTGCTTCAGTGCTGCACGTCATTTCAGAAAACCCTCATTGTCATAGCTGTCAAGCAATATGACAAAAAGAAAATAAAATACTTTTGACTAGTTTAAATAAGGACTGAAGTACAAATACACCACAAATATCAACCCAACGAAACAGACCGTCTAGATTGGGGCACACAAAATATTATTTACAATAATATTTTTTTACCTAAATTAGGTTATCATTTTAAGCTTAAAATATTACCTAATTCAGGTAACAAAGTTCATCATCACCTGCCTAGCCTTTTCCTAACTATATTGGGGTCGGTTTCCAGTCAAACCGGATTCAGCTGAATACCAGTATTTTATGTGAAGCGGCTGCTTGCCAGACCTCCACAATCCATTTACTGTGTGACACGGAACTTCTTGGCAATATTGGAGTCAGATTTTCTGGCTTCTTGCTGTCTCAAAATTGCTGTCGCAAAATTATTGTCTCAAAATTTTATAACTCGCTTAGTTCATTACTTGTACAACGAACTACATATTAATAAATGGTTTATACCAGCGGCTGAGCCCCTGTGATAGTCAGAAATTATGCCAAGATAACTCTCGGGATTAAAGTATCCTATGTTCTTCGCCAAAGTCTAATGTTTCTCTTTACCAAAATTCGTCAACATTGGTTCAGCGGTTTAGGCGTGAAAACGTTACAAACAAACAGAGAAACAATTTTTGGATGTTTAAACATTTTTCTCACAAAATAACCCAAGTTCAATTCTACTCTGTCCGCATTGGCGAATGAGTATGCTTATAAACATACTTATACACTGTATTTGAGAAGGTGTACACCGCAGCAGGACAGTGCTTCGAATAGTGGTGACTGCAGCGCCACCTTATCCTCGGGCCCCGAGCTGTGTGTTTGGTGAACTTGTAGCCATTCATGAAGACTACGGTAGACCCTTTGCTGGTTGTAGTGAATGTTACATCTGAAACATAAAATTGAGTAAGTATTTTGTAAAACAAATTCAATCATGAGATCAGAGAAAAATATGAAAGTTGAATGAAGAATTAGATAGACCCGAAACGACACTCGATTTCTAAAAGAAATCAACACGAAAATCGCTGATAGATTTAAATAATGCTTTGTCAAACTTGAAAACTCTAGGCAAGTGATTCGATGGCTTTTGTTATTTTAGATCTATCACATGTATGTGTTAATTAGTCTTATAGAAACCGGACTTTGGTCGCCTCAAAGGGCTTGTAAAGCAAGAAAAAAAACTGTGTAAGAAAAGATAGACAGTCAGGTAATTATGTATGTATAAACCAGCTTCTTCTAGCTTTTGGTTTTATCCGCATGAAAGTCGAGAATTACCATCCCGAGGGAACATACTCTTGGGATAAAAGTACACTTTACCTTATTAGAGACATAGTTTACCCGAATTAAAAACATACCTACAGATACCTGAGCCTGTAGAGGTAACAGACAGACACTTTTATTCATTACTATGGAATAAACATATCTAATTTTCTTACCTAATTGAAGTAATGTTTCTGGTTTTTACTCATCTCATATAGGTACCGAAATTATAGTTGAGTAGCGATAGTAGCGCCACACGCATTACTGCTTTGTATTTTGCCAAGTTATACGAAGGTTCTGAAATTCAGGGATGCTCCAACAGCGCCATCTAGTACTGTATCATAGTAACACTTACGACAAAAGAGGGTGTGAGAAGTTTGACCATTCAAGAACATAGATGGTGCTAGTAGTCTCGTTTAAGTTGAGATTCAACTTAAAAGGAAGGGTGTGGCTGGGTAATGTATCGAAAATATACAGTGAAATTACTTAGTCTTCAGCAAAAGTTAGGCATATTTACATGTATATTTTCAATAAAACAAAATTTTGGAATAGTTACAATCAACTTTTAATAACATATGTACATAAATAAATTCGTTTAAATTAGAAATTTTAATAGATTTCCTTAAATCTCAAACTTAGTCAAACAAATACATATAAGTACACAGTAATTGTTTATTGTTGATAGGCTCGTTTCTGATCTTACCTGATAGATAGCGACAATGTGAGCGACGATGGAGCTCGCTTGCCTATATGTAACATATTCACTCTTGAGATTAAACTCCAGGTTGTAGCTATCAGGGAATGTACCGTTTTTTATCACCATGCTACCTTGAGACTCTCTATTTTTACACCTCAATCCAACAGAGTTAATTTTATTTAGTGTCTTCACACCATATTGGAAACCATTGTCAAACAGAACGTCGGCCCTGTATTTGTTGTTTCTGGTTCTACGTTCGTACCAAACTTTTGAAAACTGGTCACTCAGTTTTTTTACCAGTGGATGAAATAAGTAAGTACGTACCCACTAAAACGGTGCTTCCATAACAATTTAATCAACATACATACATAAAACTCTTGCGTTACTGGTGACTGAGTGACTGACAGGCAACGCACAGCCGAAAATACTGGTCGTAGAAAGCTAAAATTTGGCATGTAGCTTCTTTGGGGAGTGTAGTGCTCCCACTAGAGTTCTAGCAATGCCTACGGGAACTGGGAAAAATGGGATGGGAGTTTAATTATAGTTCCACTGAAATTAAATACCGATATATTGGATTTTATTTTATCGCTAACAAAATATTTTTCTAAGGGCGGGTTTCTGTATTCAGTAATTAGAGTTAAGAACTTGTTCAATCCTTTTAATATAATATAATATAACATATAACTTTAATGCCAAAGTTTGACATGACATGTGTTCAGGATAAAAAAAACAGTTTGGGAAATACTCAACTTCAAGTCGGATTCAATTGGCAAACTTCAACAAACCACCACAATAGGGTATTCTACTGAAAAAATCTAATTAGTTCGTCCGATAGATTGGTTTCCAAAAAAATATTGGACACGTATTTTTTTATTTTTTCACGTAAACAATATATGACGAAGATCCAGTGCGTCGAACACTCGCATGTCGTCACCAGCTTACTCTCTTGAACTTTGATGCGGTTTATCATTATCATTTTTAGCGATTTGAAATGGCGTAATACGTGTCGAATATTTTTTTGAAAATCTAGTAGGATACTCTATTATAGCCAAAACTAGCTCGATATCCATCATGCTTGCCTGTCCCAGGACATACTAGCACCTGCCCCAGCGTGTGGATGTTTAAAACCTTACATTTAGCCAAACCTTTGTGGAGGTTTGAAGTTTGCGACAAGTGCCAAACATATGGATCCAGCATCAAATGCTTAATTCAGAAATTGGTGGTATTTGCATGAGCACCGAAACGATTACTGCTTTACCTCTTCAACATTACCGATACCGAAGTAACAGGTACCGCTTTACCTCTTCGACATTACCGATACCGTAGTAATGTGACTGTATCGATGCTGAAAGAGTAAAAAAAATAAAATTAATTATTGATGACCCACGGTTGGCAATGACAAAGAGACAGAGACTCTATGTCTCTGTGTCATTGCCAACCTGTCGCAGCACTGGAAACATTATAGGATGATATAATAAAAGGAAATACCGTCACAAATGATTATTTTTAATTTAAATATTCCTATTAATTTAAATAAACCAGTTGTATTGTTTATAAAACAATTCAATGAAACATGTTCAACTAACTTCAAAAAAAGAAGGAAGTTCTAAAGTCGACTGTTTTTTTTTTTAAATTTATTTTTTGTATGTTAGTACCGATTAACTAGCAACCGATATGGATGATGTTTTTTTTGTTCGGAAGAGCTTTTTTTCCAGACATCCCATTCTGATCCATTCCCCATCTCGATTTGCTGAAGATCAGATGAAGAACTTCGGAGATAGGCAACGGAACTCGTCAATAAAAGATAGCAAATCTTCCGGGATTGCTGAAATCGCATGACTGTTAAATGATGAATGATAAATGATATTTATTTTATAAGTAGGTTAATAAGTAGGTTAAACATTACACTTTTACACCTCAATCTTTTTGGGTAATTTTAAAATAGATGAGGCCGGTGTTTCTTAGCTACTACTACTTGACTACCCTGAGAAGAAACACCGAACAAACTCAGAGGTCAGTCTCTTTTAAAGTCCATACAATCGTACTGGTCAAATCATTTGAGAACTATGTAGGTTATATTATTTCTGAATCTGGTCTAAGGAAAGTACCACACAGATTTGAGTTGATCTGTTTCCAGACAGTGTAAGCATTTCTTAGTTATCGTGTAGCTCAAACTTAAAACTTTAAGAAGCTCAAAGATTTGACGAACAATACCAAAGTAAGGACATTTGGGTAGGCCGCATAAAGAACTCAAACTGCCAGTGTAACATGAAATGAACCGATCTACATCGTCCTCACATTTATAATACATTAAATGAGGACCATGCGGATCAGTATCTGACATGTTTTGAGGAAAGAATCACACAGATTTGAGTGGACCCGTCCAGTCAGTGCAAGCCTAGGTCTATCGAGTAGCTCAACTTAGAGCCAATAAGGAGCTCAACGACTCGACGAACAATACCAATGAAAGGACATTTGGGTAGGCCACAAAAGGTGCTCAAATTGATAGACAAAAAATACTTGAAGAGAAAAAATAAGATAAATAGTAAGGTCCTCATATTCAAAATTATGAATAAAATAAAAACATATAATACTTTTAAAAGTAAGTATTCATGACAAAAAAAAGGAGTGAATTCAAATAAAAGAGAATAGAATACTTAACAAAGAAAACACTCATGTCAAGAAGTTTATTGTTTACACCATTTTATAACATAACATCACACCGATACGTTGTGAAGACACACAGATGTATTCAAGTCAACCATGTTTTTGGGGTTATCTATTCGTCCGATACTTTGTTGTTTATGAACCGGCCTTGATGATTCTTTTTGCGTTGGGTTTATTTATATATTTATTGAATTTGCATTGGACGTTGAACTTAAAAGATAAACCGAGCACAAAGCCCAAAACTGCGACCAAAAAGCTGGGCATCCTAAATAGAGTGAAGCGATACTTCACGCCTGAACAGCTTTTAAACATTTTATAAAACAACTAGTCCGATCCTGCTTGGATTATTGCAGCCACCTTTGGGATGGCTCAGCTAAATACCAACTTGCTGGTAGATGCCAATCTTCACAGCTTGGCTCATCGCCGCAAGGCTGCCTGCTTGTCGGTCTTCTACAGATTGTACTTCGGGGAGTGTCCAGGAACTCCACGACCTCATCCCACCGGCCCCCTTCTGCCATCGGTCATCTAGACGCACTGCAAGTTACCATCCCTACCTTGTTGCTATTCCACCAATTCGCACTAAACGTTTAAAAACGTCTTTTATAATGCGCACAGCAAAGGAGTGGAACTCGCTGCCCGCGTCTGTGTTTCCGAACGCATACAACCCTAATCTCTTCAAATTTAGAATGAACAAGCGTCTTCTGGGTAAGCTCGCTTCATCGTTGACTTTGTCTCTGTCATCTATGACCTAGACAAGAGTCAAGAGCAAACCCATCTCAAATAAAAATAAATAAAAACTAGTGACCTCCTCAACTTAAAATCAATAAAATCTAGTCAAGTGAGATATTGTTAGGTTTATGTCAATTCCAAAGTTAAGTAGATATTTAACTTTGAACTGACCTGGACTTTGACTAAAAAGGCACACTAACTCCTTTATGAGAAATAGCGGAACCACTCAATATAGGAATGTCTGTAGAATAAAATGCTGGTAGAATTTTTAGCAGTGCGAGAGAGTAATTTATAAAGATAATTTTTTTACAAGAGCGCAGAGACAAGTACGATTCCAAGAGAGTGCGATGTTGCCAGCCATAAAAAAACTATTATCTACTAAATTATAAATGTTGTATGTTTTGATTATTCTCAAACATAGTTGGGCCGGGGCCATGCAAATGGCAAATACTGTAACTACTTGGCTGTCCCTATCGGTAATGGACTTAATTTTTTTAGGGATCTTACATTGGTTTTATTGTTTGTCAGATTTATTTCTGCCACTCTGACCATACCATCTGGTCCAATAACTATTAACAGAGTGAACAATTCGTACAGCTTATTTAACTCATTAGCAGCACCCTTAAATGTTTTTGCATCGTCACAGAAATTTTTCTCTGGCATGCCTCGTCGAGCAATGAAACGTTTGAGGCAAGCCAAGAAAGGTTCAGTCGTGAGGTCACTGGCCAGTTCCTTGTGGATTGCCTTTGTAGCGAAACACACAAATACTGCCACATAGCCTTTCGTGATTAATAGTTTCCTGATTCGAGAAGATTTTATATTTAAAGGTCCACAGATGTCCACTCCAACGTGCTGACATAATACCACTAAAAGTTTGACTTTTTTTTTAATTTGATTTACTCTATTAGCCGTATAAGGGTTTTGTTTTATGTTATTAGATTTTATCCATGCTAGTGTTATCTGAGAATCACTGTATTTTTGTTTTTACTTATCCTAGTGTTCATCAAATGGATGGACCCTAATCTTTTTACAATCTAGCCTTGTCTATAGACTAATAGGTAATTGATTTAAAACCTCAACTGTTATTATTGTCTGTATAAGTGAAGACAATAATCACTGTATAAGTGAAATGTGAGGCTAGGGAATCTATATTTTAAGATATTGTATGCCCTATTCACCATTTTCGAAAGAAGCAAAGCACTATTTAATTCCTGTCTTGGGATTGTAAAACTTGGCACAGTAATTGTATTCATTAAAGCTAAGATTTTTATAAATTTATCCCAAGCATTGAGTTGTTCTTGGGGCAAAATTTAGTCCAAGTCTAAATTCGTAGACCATGAAGTTTGCATAACATTTTTTGCCACAAGTATAGTAGGACCTATGGCCTAACGGGTAGATTTTGCCAATGAAACTCAGAATAGACCATTTGGTCTTGTCATCATCATTGTTAATCATTGGACAGTTAAAAGTGTGGTGTGTTATGTCGATTTTAGACCCAATAAATGACAATATTGTTTTTGTTTATGTCTTATTTTCAAAACTGCAGAATTATAGATTTGCAGTCTATAATTCTGCAGTTCATTGTGAATGTATCATGAATGTATTTCCGTGAAATGTGCAGGTTTTTTCGCGATTTTTCATGTATTCCTGCAGAGAAATTATAGATTTCTCGCAAAAACTTGCTGGACGAACACGTACAATGGCGATGGCGCCGGTGTAGCAGCGACCGAACACGCTAAATGGAATATGCGATTTACACTTCAGGACAACTTTACACCGGTTTCGAAGGACCACAGCCAGCATGTAGAATAAAACGCTGGTTGAATTTTTAGCAGTGAACTGTATTTCAATTTACAAAGATAAATTTTTCACAAGAGCACAGTGGCCCAGATACAATTACGATGGTCAGCCATAAAAAAAGTATTACCAAATTATAAATGTTGCTAACAAATTTTTATTCTCATTTTAGTCACCACTAAAAAGTGAAAAATAAAAAACTTTTTACATAAAAAATACAACTGACTTCCAAATAAAAACACTAAATAGTATAAAATAACTTTTATTTTTATTTGGAAGTCGGTTGTATTTTTTTAAGAAAGTTTTTAATTGATTTAAACTTAAACTTGATGTATAGTAGTGGAACATAGCATTTAAAATATGTATGTACATTTTCAGGTTTTCTCATAGTCAGTATTCTAAAAGGTGTTACAAGAAATGCGGATATAGGATCTACAGGCGTGCTTATCACGGGTCAATTTTAAACACTTTTCACACAATTTTCTTGTAGACTTATATCTCGAGCTCTCCCGCACATGTAACAGCGTCCATGCGTTGATCTCTTCTTTTGTTCTATGATCAGATATAATTACATAAGACGTACGAGTTTTTTGGCCATAAAATTTGAAGTGAATAAACATACGGTGTTTGAGGTCCATATGTAGCCCAGCCATTGATGTCAAATAAACTTTCTAAAGATACTTGAGACTTGATACTTTAGGAACAACAGGAATTATTAAACATAAAAAAATCACGTTATTAAAATTTTCACTCGTTTAAAAAAAATATTAAGAAAAAAGTACAATTCAGTATAAAAATTATTGGTAGGTACTATTAGGTATATTATTGCATATAGTGTGGAACATCTGTAATATAAGCACATGGACGTATAAAAAAGGGTCGGACTGATTCTCGCTAGCAAAATATCGGTCACTCAGAGGCGGCCAGTTCGTGTACAGCCCCGGCACACACACACACACACACACAGACATACCTTTTCAAATGACACGGTATAATTCTGCCTAGATTCCCGAGAAACTTGTCTGCCGACCTGTATTTATCTAAATCTAATTTTAACTTCTAAACTAATATTATAAAGAGGAAAGACAATTGTTTGTTTGTTTGTTTGTTACGATTTGGCTCAAAAACTACTATATACTTTTGAAAAATTAGAAATCCCTACGAAAATTGCAATAATATAACCCAAAGTAGCAACATTTTCAAATTATGGAATAGGAGACGTCAGTCAAGAAAGGATTTAGAAACTCTCCCCTTACTCGGAAATTGGTATGAACAATCTAAAAATGTTATAACTGAAGGGGATCTCAAGATTTTTTCATAGTCAACCCCCAACGGGGTGAAGGGCAGTTGTGCTGATCCTGAGACCACAGGATCAGCAGCAAAAATGGCTGAATAATTAATTATTTAGTATAAACTGTTACGATTAAATTCACTCACACATAAATAGTCGCCGCCATTACTGGACACATTTTTGACTTAGCGGGAGTTCCGTCCGACCTTTTTTATACGTCCATGTATAAGCGTATCTAACCCTCCAAACAAAAAAAAAAATATAGCTATAAATAATCTAATCTAATCCATACATTTTATCTACATACCACATCTACTATCACTTAAGCTTGAAAACTAAAACTTAAAATACAACCCCTAACAACTTCATTACGAGGTCTAAGTTACGGGCGTGGTTCTAAATAACTCAAAAATACAACTTCTATAACGTTCAAAGCCGTAACTAGATATATTTCTTTGTGTATATGACGTAGAATGGATTGAAAGCTTCATCTCGTTATTTTGTAAGCCATATAGATTAGGCATACCTACATATGTTCAAAAACCGCTTGCCAAGAGTCTCTATGCAATGGAGTGCTGATGAAGGAAGGTGCCGTCGAAGTGAAAGCGCCACTTCTTTCTGGGCCTACTGGCCTTTCGAAGAAGTGGTGGTGGTGGCGCTTGGAAGCCCACCACGAGGGCTGGTTTGGGACGGCAAGCGAAAGGAGTAGCTTGCTAGGACTTGAGGGAGACCTTTACCTAGTAGTTGGACAACAACTATAGAGCCGTTTTGCTGGACAGTTGCATCACTTTTTAAATGCTAGTAACTTAAGTTAAATCGTTAATTATTTTTTTTCGCCCTAGGACTGGATGAAGAAGTGTTGGTCGGCCGGCGGCGCGGCGGCGGCGAGATGGGCGGACGACATGGTTGCCATCGCGGGTAGAACCTGGATGAGGCTGGCACAGGAACGTGGGGATTGGCACAAGAGAAGAGAGGCTCAGCAGTGGGCGAAGTCGGGCTGCGGATGATTGAGGCTGCTTTTTGCTATATAATTTACAGTACTTTATGAAAAACATTTCTCACAGTTCCTAAAGGTTCTTTGGGCGCATGATTATGGATTTCATTAATCTTTACTATTTCATGCAGGTATGTGTGTATATTTGCTCTGCAGCCTTTAGTGTGATTGGTGGAGCAGTACCAGCGACATCTGTCACCTTTTCTTAGTTGAATACAATAGGTATAACCTCCACGGGATATCATTGCTCTTCCTTGATTCGATGTTATGTACTCGAAGCCTGAAAAGTCAGCCTCGATTAAAACTTTGATTGATTAAAAATTAGGTAAAATTATGTAGGTGCATTATTATAAAAAAAAAACAAAATGTTTTTTTTATACCTAGTGTTTATTGTGAAAAAATGATCTGTTACTTACTAATAGTTAGGTAATACTGAATAGGAATAGAAGAAGTTTATTTGTTTTTAGCATAACAGGGATGTTGCCTGGGTTAAAAAAAATATGATTCTATTTAGTCCGTCAGTTAGACTATTGAAAAATATTGAATACGTATTTTTTTTAATAAAAAAGACGAAGATAAAACGCATCAAAGATAAGGAGTGGGGGCTTGTCACGTAATGTAACTTTCCAGTAAAAAGTGTACTGGTCTTAATTTTTTATTTACGCGACAAAAGAAAAAATACTTGCCCATTATTTCTTGGAAATCTATCTGAAGGACTAATTAAACTTTTTTTAGTCAAATACCTAATATCTTATCTTATAACTATTTGACAATTCAGTTTGGGGACCACCTCAGGTCCCCTAGGTACAATCTGAGCTGCTATAACATTTAATAATACACTGTTGTATGTTATTTAATTAATGCTCCGAAAACCTCTAAATTTTCAGTATTTTTTTCATATTTTGGTTATTAACATCAAAATTCGAAACGTTGCATTCTGTGGAAATAGTCAATCACTACGCTTATTTTGCTACATTTCAACTCACGTTTGTAGCTCTGTTAGTTCAATAGGTTTCGAGATATCTCGAATTTCAAATATCGCACCTTTAAAGTAAAACCGTTACTAAACGAAAATTTTCATGAATTGAGGTATCAATGCCATCTATCCAAATACAGTGACTATTTTCTAATATTGGCTCCCCTATAAAATTTCATAATTTCGTTTAGTAACGGTTTTACTTTAAAGGTGCGATATGTCAAATTTTTCCAAAATAAACGTAAGTTTAGTTTTAGCGTTACAATCGGGAAAATAGTATCGCTTTACCATGTCATAATTTTTAAGTGTCAACGTTATGGAGGCTGTTTTTTGATTCGTTATTCACCGTCAATGCTACGTTATTTACCGTATTTTTGTATTTATTATTTGTGTAAGTTCCCACTAGTTCTTTAGGTGCATGGTTATGATTTTCATTCATCTTTATAATATGATTTTGGAAAGTATGTTGAATGTATGTAAAGTTTGCTCGGCATTTTTTGCTGTGATGGGTAGAACAGAACCACCGGCGTCTGTCACCCTTTCTTTGTTGAACACAATATGAATAGCCTCCACGGGATATCATTCTTTTCCCGTGCATCGATGTTGTGAATTCGAAGCCTGAAAAGTAATACTTGTTTACGAAGTTTGATTTATTAAAAAAACACCGGGTTACAGTCCGGGAGTGCCGGCAGAAGTGAAAACTTGAACATTAACCTTGTGCATTTTTGATATTTTGGAATGGTTACGGAATAATTTCGCACGAATTGCATATGCATGCATTGAGGCATACATTTTCGCCGCGCGGTAGAAAGAGAGGGGGATATTACTTCCTTTCCTACGCCGCGCCGGCGGTCTACTCTCCCTCCGTCTCACTAATTTTCGATCAGGTCACGTGTCCTGACGCGAGTTTAACATTTTTTACCTATCCCAAAAAGTGCACAACGCCGCTAAAGAAGTTTTCACTTCAAAAAACTTTAGTTGTAGAGAAAATATCTAGGTACAGGTATAATAAAACAAATAGTCTATTTTACAATAGTATTTAATGTTTAAAATGTTCTGTTACTAACAAATTGTTAGGTATAACTGAATAAGAATAGAAAAATTAAGTTCGTTTATTTAAACGTGAAATAAATTATATTATTTTATCATCTTATTTATATTTGACGTGGTATAACTATTGGACAATCCAGTTTATTTGATCGGTGGTCCCCAATCCAAACTAGTAGAACCTGTACCCTGTGGACTAGTTCTATTTAGTAACTTGTCTAATAAACATTGAAACGCCCCGCAAATCCTGTCTATTTCATTCGTAACCTATTTATTTAAAAGCTTTTTGTAGAACCTTACTTTAGCGTCTATTTAATATTAACAATTAATGGTTATGCTCAGTATTAACTTTAATAATATTATTAGTATCAGTGATGGTGACGATCGCTGCCCGGCACCCTTTCGCGTGGTTCGTGGCGCAGTACCAACGGGTCTTGAGGCCATAGTCACATTGCCGATAGAAGTTGTATCCTGCTAAGTGGATGATGCGAGCCCCCCGCTTTGATCGCCTGAACACCGCTACTGAAACATATATATACAAATAATTAATAACAAAATATTTTTTTAAATACTGTGTCTGCTGTGCGGGGCAGTCAACCTGTTAACTAGAAATATGCAGTGCTTTATGGCTATATTTATTCTGATATATTTTAGTTGGAGTACTTTCAAATTATCTAGTCCAGGCAAATTAACTCTGTTTTTTTTTGCCTTTGACGTGTAGAGTATTACTTCTCTGTTGGTCTCGCGGTCGCAAGCGCGACTGCCGAGCGTGGAGTCTTGGGTTCGTTTCCCAAGTCGGGTAAAAAAGTGTTATTGGATTTTTCCAATAGGAATTTCTGTGACAGCCCGGGGTTTGGAAGTTGGTGGTGTGACACCCCCGCGCCTTTCCAAATAAAAAAGACTAGAAAGTACTGTTTAAATACGAAGTAACAACCAAAATAACCTGCTTCCGAAATTAAAGTTATTTTATACTTGTAGTGTTTTTTATGTAAAAAAGTTTTTTTTATTGTGATCCTGGGATACGTAGATGTTATATATACGTGGTCCAGCACCTGATATGAACATGTTAGTGAATACATAAATGTAAGAGCACGACAATTTAAAAATAATAAAAATTAAAACAACTTTTCTTACAAAGAACTACTTAACTACGAGTAGTACTTATTTATTTATTTAAACTTTATGTACAATAGTGGTACATGGGCGGACTTAATGCATCAAGGCATTCTCGACCAGTCAACCTTTGGGTTATAAAGACTATACTGTGGTAGGTGTACAATAAATAAAATTAAGATACAAAATTGAATTTTAACATTTCGGAAAGAATATACAGATAATATATATAATACTAATAAAATACATATATATGCTAAAATAATAAACTAATAAATATGATATATAATAATCATACCGATTAAGAGAATTCATAGTAATCATGACGAAGAACGACTAAGAATGACAAGCTTTTAAGTAGTGTTTACGGATTTTACGCTTAAAGGAAAATTTTGACTCCGCCTTCTTGATGTCAAGGGAAGCATATTCCAGAGTTTAATTAATATTCAATAATAAAAAAACAATACATACTATCATAGACAACACTAGACAATACACAATCAATGATTATGCTCATTATTTATTTTAACAATCTGGTCATTAATTGTGAAGAGAGCAGCCCTGCAGGCATAGCGATGCATATTGCAGTACCACCTAGTCTTGGCTCCTGTGTTCCGGTGTCGGATGAACGTGTACCCAGCAATTATAATCATCCGGCCCCCCTTTCTCGATCGTGTGAATACTACATCTATGACAAAGAAATGTTTAAATACTATATTATTCAAAGAAAACGAGCAAATGGTGTCAATGTTAAATAATATTTGCTTTTTTCAAGGATACATATTTGTCGTCGAATCATCGTTCTTTGTCCAAACAGTAACCGTTGCCATTCAACGTGGCAATGCTGTCAGTCTTCTGGGCATGTTTATAGATAACAGCAATGTGAATGGCTACAGTAACGCCTTGTTGTATGTATGTATTTTTTTGTAGGTGCATGTTAGTATTATAAGATGTAACGTTAAAAAAAAAACACTTACAAAAATAGTGAAAATAATTACAATAACAGAAATGAAAACTATGAAAAAAACAAGAGAAGTCTTTATTTGCCTTAAACATGGTATCAAGTTGTTACAGTCAGATATTAATCTGAAGTCCACATGTTTAGCTATACAGGATATGCATTCAATTGCATGCAAAATAATAATTATTAGTTCATTTTTGTTCAGATCAAACAATACGATAAAATAATATAATACAATATTATTATAGTTTTATCTCAGCATTATCCGCAGTGACAATAGTTCAGAAAGGGGATAGAACCTTTGCGGCAAAAAAATACTTGTCTATTTATTTTTAATGATCTATAAATTTTACGTACAGCAATACGTAAAATTTGCGCACTGTCTCCGAAGTAACCTTGTAAAACTATTAACTATAACTTGTATCTAGAATGTTACCCGGCTGGGTGATTATGCGTGTTATCAATCTGGACGATATCATGCCCGATAGTCAGTATTTTCGCTCGACAGCCTTTATTATGGTGGGAGCTACAATGCCACCTAGTTCTGACTCCCACGAAGTAATGTCGGGAAAATCTGTATCCATCGACAAGGATCATAGGGCCTCCTCTCTTAGAATTTGTAAAAACTGCACCTGAGAATAAGTGAGAACAAAAATGAAGTTTTTTTTTAAAACGTTGTCCCACACTAGGCTTTTCTCCTGTATCGTGGGTGCGTTTACAAACATATAAACGCGTGGCAAAGCTGAAAGGTGTCATTGACTGAATGTACTCCCATGCCCTTTAAAACGAAATATATCAATGCTGATTAGCGGCGAAAATGGGTACAGAGTAGCATTTACATCCTCCGTGATCCCTCCGTGCCTCGGAACGCAAGTTAAGCCGTTGGTCCCGTTTGTTATTTGTAGATTTTTCACAGTCGTTATGGGGTATGAGACCAAGAAAGACTGAAAATCAGTCTTGTCATGAGGTACCGTATTTCCCAGGGTTGTAGAAGTCTGATAGGCAGCCGCCTAATGTAAATACTGATATTCTGCTGCATCCGATTAGCCTGGGATCAAATCACCCCCTCAGTTTTGCACTTATCCGGAAAGTGAATAGAACCATGTGGCATAGCTACCTGGTCGCCATTTTAATGTTTTTTCAATGGCGGCGCACGATGAAACATGTATATATGGTTAGAGGAAAGTTACAAAACGAATGTCAGCAACATGGTGCGCTAAAGTGGCACGTTGCCGAGTATTTGGAGGTAAAGTCGCCATGTGACAACAATGACAATCATTAAGATTTTGAAAAAAAAAAGAACAAAATGGCTAGTGGCAATGGCGGCTGGTGGTTATGCCAGCTCTCATAAAAAAATGTACAAACCCCTTTGTTATCTCCTTGGCTCGATAAGCTTGGATTTATGGGTTTATGTCCGATTAGTAACAATATACTCGGCATGTATTAATTTCCCTTTCCTGAGAAAATTAGGCATATTTAATAATAATGATTTTGAAAACCATCAACACAGCTTTAAAATGTTTTAACAGTTTTTATTTTATCTATAATACTTTTAGACAAACAAAAAATATATTATCAGTCTTCTTTTACTTAAACGTTTATTAAGATTATAATACGAGTACTGCTTTTAAAGTAATCCCAGCACCTAAACAGTTTTAAATGAAGAAATCTTAAAGTTAAAATGGCAACATTTCAAATAAGAATAATATTATGCAACCAATTGAGATGGGGGTCCTAAAAGAAATAAAACAGATTTTTTAATGATTTCTAATGATTATGATTATTGTTAACTTTAATTATTAAATTCTCCAAGGTGAAAATCACTGCCTTGCAGCCTTTAGAATGATGGGTAGAGCAAAACCATCGCGTCTTCGGGCCACTGACGGAGTGGCGGGAAAAATGGCGTCCATCAAACAGGATTATAACAGCACCTTTCTTACTTCGAACGAACACAGGCTTCACACCTAAGTAAAAAAAAAATCTTTAATATGTAAATTCAATTCAATTCAAAACATTTATTTCAGACTTT
>NDFZ01004909.1:0-100422 GCA_002192655.3 Mamestra configurata
ACGATGGAGCGAGCTTACCCAGAAGAAGCCTGTTCACTCTAATTTTGAAGAGATTATATAGATTTAGAGTATATTATTGTAAATCCGTAAAATATTACGTATCGGTGTAAAAGCAAGAAGCAAGAAGGTATGAAGTAAAGTATAACCATTTAAAGCGAAATTATTTTAATAATTTTGAGGCTCCCGGTTCTTTGAAAATGAATGGCATGCAATATTTTCAACGTCTTAAAGCAGGTATATTTTTAAGCGAGGCAGTTTTAAGATTGCATTTTTTTTCGTTTACATAGTTAATTTATTCGGAAATAAATTGCCGTACTAAATGCCTGTGTAAGTAGTAATGTTTACAAGAAATTGTACCAGCACAATGGCTGCTACTGATAAGTTGGTAGAGGGAAGGAGCTTGTGGTATCAGCAACGTTTTTCAGACGTTTGGCAACATTGCTGTGTTCCGATTTAAAGGGTTAGTGTGCCGAGGAAATTACAAGTATTACGGTCGACGTACGAGAAGTTTTAAGTCTATGTTTGTCATATTGTGCGATGCAAATGGTGATGTCAATTTAATGTGATTCGTCAACGAAAGACTTTAATGTGATAAAGTGTAAAAGTATTGCAACGTTTAAATTAAACATTAGGTCAGTTAGTCTAGTCACTTCGTCACACAGAAAAGACAGATTTCGGTTTGCAAGTTTCAAAAAAGAATGCGAATATATTTATAACTAGCTATTGCCTGCGACTTCGTCCGCTTGGAATAGTTACTTGGGGCAGATATTTTTATTTTAAGTACAGTTTCAGTCAATGCTACTGAACAAAGAAAGAATAGATATAGATTAGCAAATAGTTTAACAAATGTTCGACGTGATTCTTTAAATTGGCATGACTTTTTTATTTATGAATCGATTGACATGAAACAAACATTAAATGTTAAGAAAAGCGTACCACAATGTATTTGTGAAAACTACATGATAAACCGTTTCTGAAATCAGCGTGTACAAACGCACAGACAAACGGACAAAAAATTCTAACAATCATTGTTTTGGGTGCTATTTGTTGATAAAGGTCCCAAGAATATTTTTTCTCATATATCTTGCATGCACAGACAGCGATCCGTTAAATTTTTAATATGTGTATAGAAGATATAGACTAGCTTCGGCCAGCGTGCAAGTCTAAAATTATCCTAATAAAACGTACTCTCGGGACAAAAAACTATGTTCTAATCCAGCACATGGACTACTTGTCTGCCATGTTTCATCCATATCCATTCAGCCGTTAAAGCGTGAAGAGGATATAAACAAGCAGACAGACAACGTTACTTTCACATTTTTAATATTAGTAGATAGTCAACAAGTACTGCCGGTCTACTCTGTCAACCTCTCACCGTGTAACTTAGGTGTGAAGTGAACAGCTGTCATTCCATCTAGTTGGATTGACAGCTCACTTCATGTTCACTTCTCCTAAGCTTACACGGTGAAAGGTTCACAGAATCGCACTGCTGTACTCATGGCGCTATCGAAGTCAAAATACTTATTTATAATTTATTATCTCAATTACGTACCTAGTATTGTTTCAAACCAAGAAAATTCTTTTAAAATTTTCACTTTGCAATAAAAATCTATACTTCTAAAAGCTAGGTCAGCAGTAACAATAATTACAAACAATAATTAATGTTGGACCATTCTCCCTGAGAGCCAGACTAACCCATTTTACTTTCTTCCGTTTTTACTCCGACACTGTAATAAGGTGCATTATATTATAATGATTTTCTTTCATTACAAAATTGTAATAGAACTTAAAACGCCGCCCGTATTATTTTTTATTACTGTGCTATAATGAAACAAAGAAAAGCCCTGGGTCGTTTAAAATTTTACTTGCTATATCAGTGACATAAATAATTTTATTTTCCATCTCAGTCAATCGTAGGGTGGCAGAAAGAGAGAGATTTGGCAATGTGGACGCAGGTGTAAAGAGTGGAAGTATTCCGTTTTTTTTTTGGTGAAATTCTGATGTATTTCGCAACGTTGCGTAAAACAAGGGCAAAACATAATCAGGGCCCCAAGTCTGCTAATTTTTATAAATTCGTCATTCCAACACGATCCCATTGTCATTTTGCTAAAAGTTCGTAATCTGCTAAATTATAATGGTCGATCATTGGTCGGTCAATGGTCTCGTAATAGAATCGTGGTAGAATGACATTGTCGTATTGCCATTAATATAAAACCCGTTAGTAGAAACGATTTTTGAAAAACTACTACTAAATTCGATAATTAAATAATGCCAGATTTCTTTTAAATATATTTTTAAATATTATTTATTGTTGTTCTATGCAATCTGAAGTAGTGAGAAGTTCGAAAACAGCAAAAACATGATGAAACTCAATAATATTTTATCTGTTTTGCTGTCAAAGTCAAATGTGTCATTACTGCACAGAGTACTACTATACTGCTTACTGACGTTAAATCTGTTTTTATTTGTAGCGGCCGATGTTTTGCAGTTAGGTTAAGTTAGTTATTTCATTTATTTTCAGTTATTTCACAAAATGGTGCTAATTGAGCAAATTTCGGCTCTCATTGACTTTCTGGAAAACCACAAAGACCTGGCGCATTTATTGATCTTGATACAGTAATTTTTGAAACATTATGGAGGGCACTATGTCCAATCAAATTTTGGTAGGACCCCGATGCATAAAATGCAAGTGCTATTAGAATCTGCAATAAAAAATAGGTATAACAAATTAATCAACCTATTTCATGTTATAAAGCTCTAGGATAATAAATCAATAGACGGGTTTGTATTCATTCTAGTCAAGCGACGGGCTCGACAACGTCTTTTGCATTCCGCCCATCTTTTTTCTCTAGCATCCACTGCGTTGGCTAGCTCGAGAATATTTGCTCGTAGTGAATATATTTCTCCATTCAATATTCCACAAACACGATAAATTATCAAACACTTTTTGACAACAGAGCTAATATAAGCAATGACTGCACAATGACGTTCTAATGGTAGGTCACTGATTAAAGGAACTGTCAACATTTTAGAAGATTACCGCATAAGTCAGTCATTCATTTGTCATTATGTACGAGATTACCATTCTATGCCATTTCTTTCAATGGAGTGTCAGTGGTTGACCATTGGAAAGTCATAATGACGCTATTATATTAGTAGATTACGAAACTTGTCAAAATCCACAATTATGAAATCAATGATAGACCATTATGATACTATTGTAATAGCAGACTTGGGGCCCAGGGGGTGCATCAAAATGTAAAAAGTAACCTTGAGTTGGTTTTTTCATTAGCATGCATAAACTTTCTCAAGAAACCTGAAATAATAAATTTTCACATGTATTAAGAATTAAGTTACCAATTTTAATTTTTATTTATTTAAATCGACAGCAGTGCAGAGGAATTTTTGACGCCACATTTTACTGAGTTAGGAGTTTTTCTTTTTAGGAATACGTTTGACCACTATCTCACCTGATGGTTAGCGATGATGTGGTCGAAGATGGAGCTCGCCTGCCTAGAAGTAACAGCATTGTGTACTTGTTTGTACAAAAAAAAATGTCTTTCCACACTAATAGGTATTATAAATTGAATGTTTGGATGGATGGATATTTGTTACTCAATCACGTCAGACAAAATTTGGCACAAAGGTTGATTATAGTCTGGAATAACATATAAAATATATAATACTTTTATCGTGGGAGTATGTTACCTTGAGATAATTATGATCATTCACGCGGGCGGAGTCGCGGGCGGTAGCTAGTGATATTATATTTGTTGTATAAAATTGGAGTTAGTGTAGGTAGACGACCTACCTGAAACAGACAGCCTTGACTCCAGTCGTTATACCTAGGGAATGGCTAGTGTCTTGTTAACCTGTAGAAACAATATTTATTAAGTTCTTTTAAGTCTGCTCTCACTATGAAAGTAATATTTACCTACTACAAGGTCTTGTCTACGAAGTATCAGACTGCAAGCTGACAAGTGACCGTGACCTAACGGCTTTTACAGAAAGGTGCGACGGGACAATGCGACGAAGTTTATCACTAGTTTTTTTGAAACAGCTCTTTGGTACATATCGTTTGGTTTTCAGTTTTGTCTCACTGTTGTCACGCTGTCGCATCTGTCTGTGGCAGTCTTTAAACGTCTTCTTTATTAAAAAGCTTTAATA
This sequence comes from Mamestra configurata, assembly GCA_002192655.3. Lineage (NCBI taxonomy): Eukaryota > Metazoa > Arthropoda > Insecta > Lepidoptera > Noctuidae > Mamestra > Mamestra configurata. Next base: position 4,168 of record NDFZ01004909.1, read on the forward strand.
CCCCGTTAAATTCTTTACAAACATTTTATTTATCCGCTTCTTACTTTATTTCATGAATATTAACATTAATTTTTTCTTCAGCATCAACTTTCCATGCCGCCGTTTTTCCACTAATTAACTTAGAGGGAAGTTCAAAAACAATTTAGTATTCTTCAAAACACTTCGGGCTAGGTTCGTTGGTTGCAGTATTTGGTTCACAGCGTCTCCAGTGGGTATCCGAAGCGACCTTTCTGTATTCTCAAGGGATCCATACATTTTCCTGAATAAAATGTTGCCCATGTTCCGTGGTCGCGAATAACAGTATCGTGTGTTGTTAAATGGTTTAATGTTTTATTAATGGCTTTTATTTTATTATGCTCGATTGTTGAGGTTTTGTAATTGCATCTGTAGTTGAAATGCTTTTATGCTTGGTCTATAATATACTGGCTTAAAAACGCGCGCTTCACAAGTGTTCAATGTTATTTTCGCAAAAAAATAGTAGCCTGTTACCGTTCTAGGGCCCCATTTATCTCTGTTACAAAATTTATCCAAATCGATTCAGAGATTTATACAAAGCATTAGTTAACAAATAAACTCACTGTCGCATTTATATAAATATTAGTTACGATATTTCACGATATATTTTTGTCTGTTGTGTTGTAAAAAGCAGTTTAGTCTTAAGCACGCTGAATTTTCGTTTCGTAATTTTCGGCAGGTGTATACGCTTTAAGATTGTTCTTAAGCAAAATTCCATTTCGCTTCTTTTTGATCTTAGTTTTGGATAAACCAAGATGTGGTAATTTAAAATTATAACACTATAATAAACAGATCCCAGAAGCACAGTTGCTTCAAATAATTTCTCTTCCTTAACAACCCACATTGTTACTTCATGTCTGCGTCTTCCAAGACGTCCATTAATGTATAGTAATCTGAAGATTGCGCAACTGGGTCCTGTCCAAAACCATTAGCTAAGTAACAATTTCCTTGATTTTCTTCATGTGAAATTTTACTGACCTTCAGGGAAAACTCAAGGTCAAATAAATATCTTCCCATTTTAGAACCCGATATTAGTTTTCTTATAAATAATCCGTCAATATAAACCTTAAACTATATAAGTGTTTCAAAGTAGAGCTATGCTCACAAAGGGCTCTTGAAAATTACCATGATGACTGATACACAAAATTATTACTGGCCAAGTGTCTTGTATCCAAAAACCTTCAAAATATAATTGACCTATTTCACTAAGACCGTACACACCACACATCTTACGTCTACGATGCTACATACGCTTTGAACTAAGCACAAGAAGCTTGGGAATTAAATTTCGCTACTGCCAAGCGATGTCGGCACGCTGCACACAAAATATGGGCTAGAGTTCTAGAATGATCCGGAATTTACTGAATACAACCGCTCTGAACCGGTACGGTATTTTTCGCCTGAGGGTACAGCGGATTTTTTTTTGTTCTTTCATAGATATTGGAAGTGAATTTATAAAACGTTACGCTTCTTTTCGAGTTTAGGGATTCAGGATGAGATTGATAGGACGGTGTCGATGGGAATACGGAATATGGTAAATATTTAATGCCTGCATTGATGATGAGTTAAAATGACGGTGGTTCTCCCATTTGTTTATTGTAATTAAAAAAGATGTTATTAAAATTTGTCTAGCAGTGTTTCTTTGCTAAAATAATACAAAAGAAAGATCATATTCCACGCTAACACGTAGGTACATGACAGTTAATTAGGGAAAGCAAATTACTTACAGGCCTCACAATCAATCATGTTCTATCATCCCCCAGAAGGCTATTGTTGAAATATTCTACTTGTTGCAACATGATACGTTCCTAATATACTTACATTACATACGTAGGTACAAAATCAGCCTATAATGTGTCAACTAAATCATAAATTATATTAATTTCGTAAATAGTTAAGAAATAAAACTTTAACACGTAAATATTTTTGGTCAGTATCATCATCTACCTACCTTTTTGCACCTATATTGGGGTCGGCTTCCAGTCAAACCGGATTCAGATAAATACCAGTATTTTGGTCAGTATAGTATATAGTTTTCTATTCTAAAGTCCATACAATGGCAAAAATGTAATGGTTAAATCATATTTATGAGAATCCATGCAGGGTCGAAAGTGATCGCTCACAGTGGGCCTTATCAGAAGGATTAAAGTCACCCATAGGGCAATGGAGAGGGCAATGTTCGGAGTTTCCTTGCGTGATCGAATCAGAAATGGTGATATTCGCAAGAGAACCAAGGTCCTGCCCACTGTCATTTCTTCGTTCATCGTATTAAGATCAATATTTGGGAGTGGCGTTCAAGGGTTGGAAGATGTGTTGGTCGGTCAGCGCGAGTGGCAAGATGGACAGAGGGCGCCGTGGCCATCGCGGATAGAACCTGAAATACGCCCAGCGGTGAGCAAAGTTTGGCAGTGGATGATGATCAATGTTTGAAAAGGAACCAACGACCAAAACCTCGTAAGGTAAAATTACCACTGCGCTTCCACTGATCTATGTGCATACACTGTTGTTCGAACAAAAGTGATAACTTTAAAGCTATACTCGGTCCTTATGATCCAGCTGCACAACTTCATTATTACGCTCAACTTAGCCAGTAAAATTAAGAAAGTTCTATGTACTTATATAATAGCTCTTTCATGTAATTGTTTTCTACACAGAATTTTATAACTTAAGTAATATCGTGATTTGCTAGCTTCTTTATTATGAAATAAGGTGTATTCACCGTTTAAAAATGTGCGAAAAATAATAACCAACTTGTTATTTAAAATAACTGGTATTAACTTTGCTTATGGAACTGCTTATTACTGTGCAGAAACTTATATTAACCATAAAACTCGTAAGTTAAAAAATGTACCACAAAAATAACACAAGTAGTTTATAGAAGGCGAATGAGTCAATCAGAGAGATTTTCACTAGTATCGAGAAGACCACAGTCTACACGCTGGTCAAAACTATATAATCGTATATAGAAGTATGCGGTACACAGAGAGTAAAGTTCCGCACACCTCCATTGAAATGGGAGGATCCTCCAACCAGACGGTTGTTGTGTCTGGTGGGCAACTGCTCGATAGATGATATTCGGACTGTTGTATGTATTCAAATCGCACGGAGAACTTTGCTTGCGCGATGCAGGTTTCATTGTTAGTTTGTCGTAGATGGCGTTGCGGTTATTTTTGTTGCCGTACAAATTTTCGCTTCTTAGTTTTTCATGTAGATGCCGCTACACTTGTAACATCGACTCGCTAAATTGGTAAAAGGCAGACGTGAATACGAAATAGGCTATAAATAGCAACTTACAGCCAAATTGTCAGTTGATTTGATTATCCAGAACCATTTATTAAATTGAAAATACTGTAGAAGACATTAGCGTTGTAATGCAAACTGCCGCTGAAAATAACCGCTTTTAGACACAACTATACAACGAGCTAGAACTAAAATAACTACGCGACGTTAACTGTCACCCATCTTAACCAGGATAACTATTACTCAACAGCGCTAATCGCACAATTTATGCAAACACTACTAAGCCATCATCTTGTACAAATCAAAATCAACTATATTCTCTTCGTGATAAAGTTTAAAGTTAAACAAAAGCTAAGGGGATAAAAGGAAGGTAAATTCCCCCAAGAGAATTTGCATAGACCAATTCAAATAGGGTTTTTTATCCTTCTTTTTTCAGTTGAGTCCATTGCCAACATCGTTAAAGTTTCCTTAATTATGAAGAGTTCTGTTATACAGTGTATTATTTGTTCTGGCAGGCAAACACCCGTTTGTGTTGAATTTAGTTTAATAAAATAACTTTTTTACCATGTTAACATTTTTAAGTTAAATATTTGAAAAGCGAACGTTCCAATGTATTCTATAAATTGGTGATCCAGTTTGTTACCAAAAAAATATGTTGGAAGCTCAATTTTATTTTGTGGAAAATGATACGGCTCTATACGCGGGTTAAATTCTAGGTACAATAAATAAATAAACTTTTAATTTACAAAAATATATACTTTAATCCGACACTGTGAATATTCTAGGCTTGCCAAAAAGGTCTATCAAAATTGAAAGCTATTGTGCTACACTGCATTAATAAATCTCAATAATTCAGAATTGCAACTGGCTGCGAAATAGGGGGCAATCATAATAAAAATATATGGATTAAGTTTGTGATTTATTCCTAGGACTTTAAAATTTTAGCCCATTAAGGAAAAGTACCTGACTGATTGCGAGTCCGACTCGGAAGTGAATGGGTCCGTAACATTACTGTGTTCTATATTATCCTTATGGATTGGACTCTTTCACGTCGGAACGGCTGAACGGATCTTGATGAAATTTGGCACAGAGGTAAATTGTAGTCTGGAATAACATATAAGATACTTTTCATCCCGGGAATATGTTTCTTGGGATAATTTTCGATATGAACGCGGGCGGAGCCACGGGCGGTAGCTAGTATACTATAATCCTTACTAATATTATAAACGCGAAAGTTCGGATGTTTGGATGAGTGTTTGTTACTCAACCAAGTCAGAACGGCTAAACGGATCTTGATGAAATTTTGCACAAAGATAGATTATAGTCTGGAATAACACATAAGGCATTTTTATACTGGTAGTATGTCCCTTTGGGATACTTCTCGACATTAACGCGGGCGGAGCCGCAGACGCATCTGCGGGCGGCAGCTAGTAAAAAATAAAACATTGTTCAAGGTCAACGTCAAGTATCTTATAGGTTTTTGAGTGTATCAAAATACGACATTACATTCACTTGATGTTAGAATCAGTGCGCTACAAGCAAATACAATGTGTCGTTTTTGGAAATAAAACAAAAAAATACGTTTCTTGTTGTTCAATTTTATAAGACAGCGAAATACACAATGCAAACTCCTTATGTAAATAAGTCTAGTAAGGAGCCCGTTAACAGTAGCTTTTCTCCAAAATCCGGACTAATTTCCAAGACACTGGCTGAGTAGTTAGCATAGTTATGACATGAGTTACCTTACTATCTCGGTTAGTGTACCGAGCTCACATTCCGTTCTCAAGGTATCAGCTGGCCCAGTCATAAATGTCGTCTGTAACGGCTAAGTACCAACAGCGAATGTTCATGAAGGTACGGATGAGAAATATGGAGCTGGATAGTATCCAAGAGTAGGGGATGCGGTAGATGAAGTGGAAATAAATAAAAGTGGTTAAGAACGTAACATGACACTTATATTTTTGAACGAATATTCCCTGTTGGCAATATGTATGATTTGATTTTTTTTTGCGTAAAAGAGGGCTTAAGCTTTTCTTCTATATAACAGACAATTATGTGATGCTAGGGAGTTTTTTGCGCCACTACTTCTTCCCAGCTAAAACACTAGGAAGTGGTGACGGGCACTGTCTTTAGATAAACTTTGACTTTGATTTTAAAGACTGAATGTTTAGCTTTGGCTAGCAGAGGATGTGTTTACTAAACACACACATTTTCCGAGTGTTATTGACAAAATGTTATTTTATCGATAAAGGAGGCCAACCCATTTCCTCATAAACATCGTTTTATGTTACATACTAAAACTCAAAAATACTTAGTAGATTAAAACTAAGGACACCTAACTTTGTAGTTTGCAAACTTTTGTGACAACCACACCAACGAGGAAATCAATTCAAAACAGCATCAGTTTATGAAGCTGCCATAAATTTTACAGCTAACTAGAGATTAGCATTGGACTGTAAAGGGCACAAACCGTGAAGCGTTTGACACTAACACATGAAATTCATGATTTCGATTTTAAGTTTCAGGTCTGCAGGTTGCGAGCAATTATTTTCAGTCTAGTTACAAAAATATATCGCTGTATAAAGTTTTAACGTTCATTTCTGAAAGATTTATGTTTTGCCTTATAGTCAACAGTATGATTAGGATGCTCCAATTCTCAGCTATTTACGTTTCAAGGTATTCCTCAATTCAATCTTCAATCTTGTTTCCTACGAAACCACTCAACTGCGCCTAATTAAAAGCACTAACAGTACAATTCATTCACCAAATAGAAATAATAAATCTCAAACCAACCTTCCCTAACCACATTAATTAACTTCCGAATTCGGAATAACTCAAAACAATTTCACACTAATCAAGACAAATATAGTATAAGCAAAAACCGCAGACAAATATCTCGTGGGAGCTAGTATGAATTAAAATCATCCTGAAGTTCTAAACTGAGACGGAATTTAGCCAGACCATATTTATTTAGCCCAAACCAAGAGACATGGTTTTCGTATTACTCCAGCTACGTTTCAAATGTCAAAATAATGTCACGTTGACGTCTAGTTTGCGAAGATAATTGGCGAATGTTTATTTTGGAATAGAATCCACTCGTTCGAATAACTTTGGGTAGAAGGGTTTCTGAATAAACAGGCTCGTGATTTAGAAATTAACGATTTCGTTTGAGGATAGGTAAACAATGATTTTGGATTCAAGGAGTATTTATATTATACAACGTTGTTGATTGACTAATATTGAGGGCAAAACAGCAGACATTTCTATTTAATCTAGAAACTGTTTAGCAAAAAGATCTAAATAGTAAATCTGTTGAAATAAAAAGGGAATTTCTCCGTATTCTGGATTGAGGAACTGTAAATATACGCATTGAGAAGGTTGTTAGTATCACAAATACACTCAAGAGTGAAACAGAATAGCTGGAACCTATTTAAACACTTCCCACACTTTAGAAGAAAATAAGTCAAACAACAAACAATGCGTGAAGTCGGTTTACCCGCGCAGTTAGTTTAAGCATTAATTATATCTTAGCCAAATTCGGGAGGTCTAAATAAAATGGTTATGAATGCGTTTAAATTAATGTCAGAACGCAGAATTGCCTTGTTTAGACACAACAACAAAATTTATGTGTACTGTTACGTCACAACTTGAAATTTGCAAATTGCTTTGGTATATTGTTACATTTAAGTGTGAGTTAGTTAAAATGAGTGAACGAGTTTCATTTCTTCATCGGAAATGTAATCATCATTCTAGTTCTAGATTGTACCTTGTTTGGCTTTGCCCTGCCCTGCCTCTAAAAAAACTATTAGCGAAATGAAATGGATACGCTACAGCATATGTGTGCTCTTATCCCATACAACGCAGGACAGCGCAAAACGTCGTCTTATACATCTTTTTTATTTGATATTTATCTCTCAGAATTGACATCCATCAAAATTTATATTAATTCTTCTTTAACTCAAATGCTTTTTCAATTATAAAAACACAAATGTTACTTTTATTAGTTTACATAATTAATAAATCCAGCCACATTATTATAATATCTGTCATCTGCACTATTGTTCTAAAATTGGACCATAACCACACTATCGCATTGAATTGGAATGAAACGAATCCAATACTCCAGTTTGTCCGTTGAATATTGAATTATTTCATTCCGTCGCTCATTGTGGGGATGAAATAAATGTTAATCATCATCTGGCTAGCCTTTTCCCAAGTATTTTGGGGTCTGCTTACAGTCAAACTGATGCAGCTCAATATCAGTATTTTACGTTGAGCAGCTGCCTACCAGTTAATGGATTGTTGAGGTCCGCTCAACAATCCATTAACTGGTTATTACGATACTTCTTGGAAAGGTTCATCTGAAAATCCGTAACGACTGCCAATCTACAAAATATGACAGCCGAGACCAACAGCATAACGTGCTTTCCGAGGCACGGAGGAGTCTCGGTATGTTAAGAAGGTCACCCATCCACAGACCAACCTTGGCAATCGTTGCTTAACCTTCGATCGACCCGTGCAGTTGTTATTATTTAGCCACAAGCTCCTCTCACTGTTAAAGTAAATAAAATATGTATTTGTAAAATTGAAATTATAATAAAATATATGCATAGCATGTATTAAACAAGGAGTGCTTGCTTATATGACCTCCACTGAGCTAAGTTACACGGTAATGGGGTACTGTGAATGTTCCCAGATTTTTTTTGGCTTCCTGAAAGAAGACATACATTCTCACCGACGAATTTGCAAACTGGAATCCACTCATGGTCTGTCAGAACATGGCTTTATACGGATTACAGAGACCCCAGGGGCTCGGAGAGAATCTAATTTAGCTATAACGCAATTTGTTGGGTCTGGCGTAATGTCTTCGGCGCAAGTCGGAGGCGAAATCGGAGGAGTATCGCTTAAGGGACACAGGTGAACAATTATCTACAGCCGGCTTTATTTTTAAGACGTTTTTTGACTAGAACCGTCCCTATTTGAAAGGATCGAATGGGTTGGTAATTTAACTTAAGTAAGGGTTGCTGGAATCTTTTGTTTTTGCTGATAGTACGGATTTGTTTGGAAGACTAGAAAATTGCAGCTGTGATTTATTTAGTATTCATTAAATATATATTTTTAACACTGAAATCGATAAGACAAGAAGGTCTTTACCATGTAATGGAACATAACAGGCTAAAATAATGCAAAAATAATAAATTAATAATAACATTGCTAGGAATCAAAATGCGAAGCTCGCCCGGTTCGAATTAAGGTTAATGAATGTGGAAAATATTTTAAAAGGCATACCCAACAATCAAAGTATGATTGTAATGAATATATATGTATAAAAACCAAATATATTTTAATGATAGAGATACTATAAAGATAAGAGAGAGGAGCTCGTGGCTAGATAATAACTGTCACATGGGTCGTTCTTCACGGTTAAGCAACGTGTGTCGAGATGATTCGTGGATGGGCCATCTTAACATACAAAAAATTAAAAAGCACGCTAAGCTGTTGGTCTCAACTGTAGATCTTTGACAGTCGTTATGGATAGTCTGAAGCCAGAAAATCTGACACCAGTCTGTCCGAGGGGTATCGTGTAACCCAGTTACTGAATTGTGGAGTTCAGATTGGCAGCTGCACATACACACACATAGTTGAAAAAAGTCTATTTAGATCCTGTCAGGGTTACGGAATTTGTTTGAAAGAGTCATCGTGGCCCTGAAACGCAACGGGCATTTGGAGGAACACGGATGGGTTTTAGTCACTTAGAGTCTGACACTCCCTTCCACTCCGCCATGAGCGAAAGGAGTCATCTGATGATTTCCCATATAGGAAAAAGGCAGATTTATTGATGCTCCTATAGAGGTATGCGGTACAGAGAGTAAAGTCCCGCATACCTCCACTGAAAATGGGAGGATCCTCCGAACCAGAAGGTTGTTGTGTCTGGTGCGCAACTGCCCGATGGTTGATATTCGGGCTGTGTGTATATTTTCTAATCGCACGGAGAACTTTGCTTGCGCGATGAAGGAGTTCGTTGTTAGTTCGTCGTAGATGGCGCTGCGGTTCTTTTTGTTGCCGTACAAATTTCGTTGGCGGCATTGATACCGCTACACTCCAAATAGAAAATCAAAAATTACTTCTACAGTACCAAGTCTAGTATTCAATGAATATTACTTACCTTAGTAATAAATATAGAATCAAAGTAAGATAAACAATTTATGTATTCTGACTTACAATAACATCGTAGCGAGCTTAACATTAATCTAATCGAACACTGGAACAAGATATAGATTAGTGAGGAATAATTATTATTTATGGAATATATTATTGTGTTTTCTTCTTTGTATGTTCTGGATAACAAATACGGTGGAGTGAGAGTTAATGAGTGATTAATACGTTGGTAGTTAGTTTTTGCTAGAACATATATACAAGCTGAAATTTAAATGGTTGTTTTCTTGTAGCGAAATGAGTTTGCCTTGGTAATAAAATCGATTTATGAAAAATTATAAATTAAAGAAATGGCAGAATAAAATTCTGCCATTTCTTGAATTTAAATTTTGATAAACTGAAAATTGAAAATTGAGATAAACAAAAAAATGACTACGCGCGACAGCTTACTTTGCTCTGAACATTTATGAATCGCTTTTCATTTTGTCGGCACGCCGCCGCCCTGCCAGTAGTACCTACGTCGCGTCTAGTGAGTTACTATTGCTTCTCACGCTTTCGAGTTTATGTTTTTCTATTTGAGAACAAAACACTTGTATTTTTTAAGTTTAACTTTATGTTTCGATAGTAATACTGATGGCTGCTGCGGGAAAACAATCATTAAAATTTCAGCGTGTATAACAATTATCTGCCTAGTTACTGTACCTTCTGTACCCTCTTTCTTTTTTTTCAGTTAATCTTTATCTGTCTGTGCCTTTATTAGCATAGTTTAAACTGTGAGTTTTGTGACACTAAACACTTTTTCTTTCATATCTCTTCTACGAGCGGTTACGCACTGCATGTGATCCGAATCCGTAAAATTACGCATATAAAAAACTCAGACTAAATTCGAATGTTGCTTACGCACTAATCTGATTTCTGATCTAAATCTTAGCTATTCAGGAGCCATCTTCGAATATGTCCGATTTGCATCCAAGGAAATGCAAAAGCGTTTATACAAATAATACTACGGCTACTTCGGTTCGTCTCAATTTCTTCCGAATTGGAGACTCATGGATGACGGAGAGAAATCGGATGACGGAAATCGGATCTATTGCGCAGACAATGTTTCTATGACTAATTCGGAACGTATTTTCACGGATTCGAATCGCGCGTAACCGCGCTAAGTCTCCCTAATAAACTTAACAAACTTTAGTCTTTGTCTTAATGAGTTTTTTATATAATTGATAGCTAGTACTATATCATTCTAGGTATTAATGACCCTAAAAAACTTCTAAGTTATTTTTCTACCTTTACATAAAACAATTACTAATGTATACAAGTAATAATACTTCAAGGATTTTTTAAAATAATGGTTTCACAAATACCAATCAACTTTCAAATTACATACTGCAATCATAATAATAATGGCCAAAAAATGTCCAATTAATAAAATTATAAACCAGAAAATAGGTATCAAAGACGTCGGTGAAGTCATCAGAATAATGAATGAATTTCGTATAAGCTATACATAGGTAGGATATCTATATGTACAAAACGGAATTTATATACATCTCTATTTCTCAATCCCCGCAATTTGTTCACGAGGCACAGCTAATTGTCTAAAGGAATACCGTCTCTACGGATTTGTATAAGTCTATCCGATTCTGGGATTTAAGGGAATCTTGCACGTTTGTGGATAGTTGTGACATAGCTAAATTGGTGAGCTTTTTGGTTTGGTTCATTATTATTATTTCAGCCAAAAGACGTTCACTGCTGGATTTAGGTGAACTTCAAGTTTTATATTAGACTTAACATGAAAGAGTCTCTTCACATTGGTTGTGTAACCATTTGATGATGGTCGATTTGTCGAACGTCTGCGCAGCGTAACCACATCGAAAATGCAAGTCACTTCTGTCAAGAATTGCAACGCAATGCACCCTTAAGCTTAGGGTACGTTGCGTTTTTGGGTCACTATCCGATCACCACTAGGCCCGGGTCGATGGCGCGTTGTGTTTCACGCGCGCCTCAAAGCGATGTCAGCATAGAAGACAAGGCCCGCTAGGGCCAGAGCCTGCCAGGGTTGCGGAATTTGTTCGAAAGAGTCACCGCGGCCCTGGAACGCAAAGGGCTGTAGGAGAAACATGGATGGGTTTTAGTCAGTAAGAGTCTGACACGCCCTTCCGCTCCACCCAGAACTCGAAAATAGTCATTTGACGATTACCCATCCCTAAAAAAAAAAGGTACGTTGCGTTGCTATTCTAAAAATTAAAATCTGGAGGGTAAAATCTTCAAATTATAACAAGCCTAATTTAAATAGAGACGATTTCAAAGAAATAATTATTAATTACCTAGAATAATCGCTAAAATGTTTGTGAACCAAACAATTTTAAAAGAAAAATTGTTAAATTAAACTGAAAGAAAAATAATTAAATTCTTAAAAGAAAATCGAAAAACAAATAACAGAATAAAATAAATGCCTACCTAGGTAATGTATAATATAAATACTAAAACCTCAAGAAACTTCACAACATCTGGGTTCCCAAGCCAGACCAAACTAACATAAACTCGGCTTACAATATAATTTGCTTGTTACCTTCAAACGACAAAACTTCTGCCCGTATATTAAAACATCTTGCGTTGGCATGTACCTGAAAGATAAAGAAATATATATTATTTCTTGGGTTTAATTAAAACTTATACAATTGTGTAGAAGAGTATGAAGTTGGAAATTAGCAGTTGGTTTGAACCTTAAACAAGACTGTAGGCTTTTATATTATTAATTAGTGTTACTAAAGAATTATGTTACACCATTTATAAAAAAACATGCAGATGAAGAACGTTGTTTCACTTAACATTGACTGTCAATTTTTTTTTGTTTCATGTCGTTGCCTCGGGAAGCGCATCAAGCCGTTGGCTGTCATTTGTAGATCTTTGGCGGTCGTTGCGGATTGTCAAAAGCCAGAAAATCTAACAGTCTTGCCAAGAAGTTACTGTTTTACCCAGTTCCTGTGTTGTGGAGGTCAAATAGGCAGTAGCTGAATTCGTTTTAACTAGAAGACGACCCCAACATGGTTGGAAAAATGCTAGGCAGGTGGTAATGCTGTGTGTAAATTTAAATGTTTATGTAGGAGAAATTCCTAACGAGGGGCAACGGTTACAAAAAAATGATTTCACTAATTCGCTTGTAGCACAAAGATATAACTTAACTCAAAATTGAGTTTCCAGACAGCATGCCATAACGAAATAAACATATAAAGTATAAATGAAATCCCTCTAATTCTATCCCAAAGTTCACCTTTACTTAATTGAATTCCAAAGTACGATTGTACTTAGAATATTTGAGATTAAAAAGCTACTACAATTAACTGACAACTGAATTACTTCAAGAGGCATCAAGCACCCTAGATTTTGAATTGTTTATTGAAATAAGTAAAACTCTAGGGACGTTTTAATTCAAAAGATATCTTTTACACTCAAATTGTTGGGAGTATTTACTCTGCTAATAGACCATCTTGCTAGAATTCCATTTTTGTTGAGATAATTTTCGTAGGATTGTATAAATATTTTCGCTTTCGTTTTAAAATGGGTTTCTAGTAATGGTTTAAATCCATACTAATATTAAAAATGCGAAAGTGTGCCTGTTGTTTATCTGTCTGTTACCTCGTCACGCTTAAACTGCTTGACCGATTTAGATGAAATATGGTACAGAAATAGATTAGACTTTGGAGAAGGACATAGGCATAGGCACTACCTTTTGGAGCGAGAAATGAACTTAAAGGGAAATAGGATATGAAAAATTTCGAGTCAGTCATTATTGAAAATAAATTAAAGTATTTAGGCACTTAATAAAAAAATAATAAACACATATTCAAGCGTTTCTGAAAATTGTGTATCTTAAAAATAAAAATGGCTGCCCTAAGTAACAATTCCTCGCGGACGAAGTCGCGGGCAAAATCTAGTAAATAATACAAGAACTTTCTTGAGTGCCTGTTTTTGTAGTGTCTGAAAGAAATAGATCTTATTGATTTTTGAAAGGCATACAGACAAAAGCAGAAAAGTCAACATAGGCTAGGACAACACAATAAAAACATAAAACAGTCAAAGTAAATTAGGTATTATGTAGCTTTAAGTTAGACAGAGATATTTCAAAATTTCGCGATTATTTCAGTCGAAGCCCGTAATCATGAGCTTTCCAAGCTACAATCCGTAAGCCGAACGGTATTTCAAAATATCAAACTAAAACGTTGATCCGATCGGATAGTCTACTTATAAATGAATCATGAAGATAACGTTAAAGATATACCAACAAAAGAACCTTTAAAATAACAAAAGGAAAATGGGTCACATTTTCAACAAAGAAAACAATCTTCCAGGCAAACCAAAGTTAAGTTTCTGAAACTTGTACATATACTAGAAACTTTAAGAAAACTATACATTAGCTCATTGTATTCACAAAGAATAAGGTTGGTGGAAAAATAGAGAAAGAAACTTCTATGAGGAACTTGGGCCCAGTTGTAATAGACGGAATAAATTTGATAGTAGCTCAGAGCTGAGGCAACATATATAGTGCGGACAGAGTTGGGATCATTTGAAAGGAAAATTATCCCAGTGTTCGAGTCATGGAAGTTTTTAAAACTTTTTCCATTAAAATTTATTTCATATTTTATGACATTTTGAAAAAAAAAAACTTTAAAAACCACTGCAGTAACGCTATCAACTACTGGTTTAAAATTTGCAGCTGTTATCGGTACAAGTATTGTTTGCTAGTAAATAAATATCTGCGTTGCTTTTTTAAGTGAAAATATTTAAAACAATTTCTAATTCCTCTAAAAGATTTTCAGTTTTAGCTGTGGACTTAGTTTTTGGAACCTTAATTATCACAATAAAGTTTTCAAACGCACTCTAGCGGTTGTGATTGGTTGCATAAATTTTCGACAGCTCATCATATCACTTGACTAGCATTTAGTTTGTGAAGTGTCGATTTTATTTGTTTCCAGAATCGGTGCGATGGTTTTTATAATTAAAATTTACGTTTATTCATTTTTATTTTCTAAACTTATTTAATACAATTATATTATATTTTTTAATATGTTTTATTATTATGAATTATTAGCTTTCGCACGCAGCTCCGACCGCATGTTCATTGAATATTATCTCAAGAGAACATACCTCTGTGTCAAACTTTCGCATTTATAATATAAGTAAATTTAGTATAGATATATAGATTATAGTATAAATAAATTGTTTCATGTTTTAACGTCAATATTAATTTTTACATTTCTATTTTCATTAACATTTTCATCCCGTCCACCAATAGCTTTTTTACCCATAGTCCTTAAACACAGCGTTACCGACCCATCTCTCCAACCATTCGACTCTAAAGACAGCTCACCATTAAAAAGATGTCACCCGCAAGTTCAACCCTCTTCATTCAAGACTTCGACAGTATTTTCTTGAGAACCTATATTTCAACTGAAAAAGACTAGTATTTTCAATGTGCCGTGTTCACGAGTCCAATTTTGGATATCCAACGCCTCGTTTAAGCTGACGTGGAATATTTAGGAAGAAATGTCTTGTAAATATTCAGTTTATTTTACAAGAAGTTAGTTTCTTGAAGCTAGGTATCATTTAGGACTTCTTTTGAAGTTTTGTAATGAATTAATTTTTATTTTGACACTAAGTATTAAGAATAATTATGTTTAGTTAGGTACCATTAGTTAAGAAAAACCGTGCTTTTAAAATCGTAGGTATTTTTGTGTTATTTTTTCTAAACAACATTCTTCTTAAAAAAATATCATAAATAAGTACCACCAATTCAGTAATAAATCCTTATAAGCTCACAGCAATACCGCATTTCGTCTTCCTTTGATGTACCAACGCGACTACTAATCATACAATCCGCGCTTTGAAACCCGCTTACTTCAAGTGAATTTGATATGTACCAAAACATATTACGTTAAACTCGCAAAACTGGATCCCTGTTCAGAAAATCTATTCCGGTCTTCTACAACCCCACTTGACCCAAAACTGTGCCAAAAACGTGCTAATAATTTTGATTAGAAAACTCTGGAGGCTAGAATTGGTCTAGGAACTTGGTATTGCCGACAAACTTTCGGAGGGTCATCGATTTTCTGAAACTACTCTGTTTTGAACACATTGTGTGGATTTGCAACATGTTTCTTTAAGTACTGTTTTATATACTACTTCTTTCTAAGATCAATTTGTTTTGCATTCAGAATTAAACACTATTTTACACTTACAAAAGAATATTCATTAAATAATTAGTAAGTATCTTCTTTTAGACGACTTTAACAGGATAACCAAACATAGGATAGTAAAAGATACTACAGCTGAAATCAATTCATAATAACCTCGTCAAAATTCTGAACTAAACAGCAAGCAAGCACGTTAACATTAACAACATAACGTTACCCAAGTCTCAGGAATTCTAGTGCAGTTTCAACCTGATAAGTTTGCGCACCCACTTAGAATTTTGGAGGATACTCCTTAGCAAGATAATCGCCACGTGCCCGCTAACATTCTGTAGCCGTATGCATGCACCCACAAATTCCCACCTTTGTGTCAACGAACACCACTATGGTATTCCGGTATTGTACGTGAAAGTCAATGGTTATTTAAACTCGTTCCTTCTTTGTCATCATTTGACGGTCAACTGTGAGCTTTACTTTCAATAATTGGCTTTGCTGTATTGATTTTCCTTTGTAAACAATAATGTAATTGTCTGTCTTGTGTTGTGACTGTTAAATTTTGAGGAAATATGTTACTAAATTTATATCTAAGTGGTTCATAGATGTATCTTGACTTACTAAATGAAGAGTCAAAACACTTCTCAATAATTTATACGCGTTTACTCAATATTTGTTTTGGTGTTTTGTAGGATTAATTTTGAAATATTATTTAACCCGATATATTATTATGAATGTAGGAACATTATTGAATATTTATTACTACATTACCGAAGCAATACATACAAACAGTTTTAACGCTACTTAACATAAGGAAAGTAAATCTGATTTGCCTGATGTCAACATCTCTTGAAGTTCTAATCTCATTAAAGCATAAATAGGTCATGACAAATTAGGAATTAGTGGTTCCATAATTGAATTCAATCATTGCACCAATCAGGTCTTAGCTATTAGTATATTAGCTTTTGCCTGCGGCTTCGACAGCGTTAATACAGGATGTTCCAGAAGTGCGAGGTCATATTTAGGACCACGCACGTCTGCTATCTGCACTTCAATTAGGAACAAAAAAGTTTAAACTTGACCGCAAAAAACGACTGAAAAGTAAGAAAAAAATACTTTTCGAGCTGTTTGATGCAGTTAGTGGTTATTTATTTTAGTTTAATCATAGATTCGATGCCACTTACTGCATCAGGCTGCTTGCAAAGTGTTTTTTTTTAACTATCCAGTAGTTCTTCGAGGTCGTATTTCAATATTTTTCTATTTTGATATTGTTTCTTTAGTCTACATCAGCCACAGAACACCACCCTTAAATATAACCATGCACTTCTGGAACACCCTGTATAGATATTCGGAAACAAAGAAGCTTATAATCGTCTCCAGGGTATCAGATAGAAATCCTGGACCAAAATTCATCAAAATTGGCCAAGCGAATTAGGCGTGAAAGCGTAACAAACAGACTCACTGTCGCATTTACAATATTAAATTAGGATTACCTATAATTAAGAGTAGATTTTTTAATAAAATAAAATTAAATATTATTCATGTTAGTAATAAATCAAAATATGTAATGGCAACACTCGGTGTACACTAATGCCTCCCATGTAAATCTTGTTTATGGATTGATTAAAGAAATCCCTCTCTCGTTGGTCGTCAATCGAACACGTCGCTTTATTTTAGGTTATGATGAGCCCAGGCTTATATATATGTATATCTCTCGCGGGAGATAAGTTTTCTAAACGTGATAAATATTGTTTTAACTTTGGACTTACGATCGTTATACAATTAGTGTTGAACAATATCGTAAACTTAAAGCAAATCAGAAAGCAGTGTCTAGTGGTCTTCGTGGACTATAAAACAAAATGGCTACAAATCATAACTATAATATGGTGAATGTGCCTAAACTAAAAGGCCGCGAAAATTACAGTGAATGATGTTTTGCAGTAGAAAACATCCTAGTGTTGGAAGGCATGTTAAAATGTATCAAACCCCAGCCGAACCAACCAGCAATAGGAGCCGAAGAGGATGCCAGAACAAAGGCAAAAATGATTTTGATGATTGATCCGTCTATCTACGTGCACATAAAGAATGTTACGACAGCTAAAAGTCTATGGGATAAGCTGAAGTCATTGTATGACGATTGTGGATTCACAAGAAGAATCAGTTTGCTTAGAAATCTCATTTCAATTCGATTTGAAAATAGCGACTCGATGTCATCGTATGTTACGCAAATTGTGGAAACCGGACAAAAGCTGGCGAGAACCGGATTTAACATAAGTGATGAGTGGATCGGGTCATTACTACTTGCTGGATTGACAGAAAAATTCTCGCCTATGATTATGGCCATTGAACATTCCGGTATGACCATTACAACCGATGCCATTAAATCCAAATTATTGGATATGGAACCGGTTATGGAAAATTAAGAAGTAGATGGCGTTCTAGCGACATTTCAGAAATACCAACGTAAAGGAAATAGGAAGTCTGTAGTCAACAAAGGAAACTATGATGGCGGCGGCCAGATGTCAAAGTCAAACTCTAATGTCAAGCAAATTAATCAGTGCACAAAAACAGATAGATTGGAAACAAAGAGTGTTTTAAATGGAAGTTATAGTAAAACAGATTGGTATATTGATTCCGGAGCAAGTGTTTATTTAACAACAAACAAGCATTGGGTCAAAAACGTGTCATATTCCGATTTTCCGAAGGAAATTATTATAGCAAATGACAACAAAGAACTTGTAGCGTGCTCTGGTGATCATGTGCAGATCAAAACTTATACAATAGATTTCAATTATGATGTAACAGTAGAAGGAATCTTATGTGTTCCTAGTCTAGTCAGTCTTCTGTCTGTAAGTCAATTGATACACAAAGGAAAAATGATGTCTTTTGAAAATGATGGTTGTAAGATATACAACAGGAAAGAAAACTTGGTGGCGACAGCTATACTCGTAAATGGAGTATATAAACTAAATACATCAACAAATTTAATAGCCGCAGTAGTGACCAGTGAATTATGGCATCGAAGATTGGGACACGTGAATAATACTTACTTGAATAAAATGCAGAATGCAGTTATTGGTTTGTCAATTGATGAGAAAATAAAAATAAATAAGAATTCCTGTGCAATATGTTGTGAGGGCAAGCAGAGTCGACTTCCATTTTCTCGGGAAGGCAGCAAGAGCACTGATTTATTAAACTTAGTACATTCAGATATCTGTGGGCCGATGGAGAATGTATAGATAGGAGGATCCAGGTATTTCATTGTTTTTGTTGATGATTACAGTAGAATGACCTACATTTACTTCATTAAAAATAAAAGTGAAGCCATATAATGTTTTAAAAATTATGAAGCCATGGTTGAGAATCATCTTGACAGAAAAATCAAGGTTCTGCGTACTGATAATGGAAAAGAATTCTGCAATCATGAATTTGACAAATTCCTTAACACAGTGGGAATAATTTATCAGAAGACCAACCCTTACCCACCAGAACAGAATGTATTGTGCGAGAGGATGAACCAAACGCTTGTTGAAAAGGCTAGATGTCTTTTATTTGAAGCTGGTTTGACTAAGCAATTTTGGGCAGAGTAATACTGCTGTTTATTTGCAGAACAGAACAGTAGCACCGGCTTTGCAGAATAAAACTCCGTTCGAGTTATGGACACACACCAAGCCTGATGTAAGTCATCTCGGAATATTTGGCAGTGTTGTTATGGTACAGGTGTCAAAGGAGAAGCGTCTCAAGTGGAATAAGAAATCAGAAAAGTGTATTCTAATGGGTTTTTCTGAAAATATGAATGGATACAGAATTTATAACCCAAAGACTTAAACAATAACTACTAATCGAGATGTAATCATCGTTGAACCTCAGGTACAAGAGGCAATTTTAATACAAGAGATAAATCATTTGAATTCTGATGCTAAAGAGGCAAGTTTAGATTCAGTGGGGGATGATAGTCTATCAGTTGACAGTTCACATATTTTTGTGCTTAATGATCCGGACGATAGTACTTACATACCCAGTGAAAATGAAGACTTCAATGATGTTATGCATATCGAAACTGAAAGATGTATAAGAGAGAGAAAAAACCAAACCGATATGGTTATTCCAATATGTGTGTGGGCAACAATCAAATAGATACAAATGAAATATCATTCGACGAAGCATTACTGGGATCTGAAAAAGAATATTGGTTGCAAGACATACTACATTAAGATTATTATTTGCCCTGTGTTCTCAATTGAATCTCGATACAGCACATTTGGATGTCAAGACAGCCTTTCTTAATGGAGAACTGGAGGAAACCATATATATGCAGAAACCAGGTGGTTTTGTATGCTCTGATAATGATAAAAACAAAGTTCTTTTACTAAAAAAGGCTATATGTATATGGTCTCAAACAGTCCTCCAGAGCTTGGCATAAGAAAGTTGATAATTGTATGATAGAGAATGGTTATAAAAAATCTAAACTGGAACCTTGTTTGTATACAAAGATAATTAATGGTAAAAGGACCATAGTTACATTATATGTTGATGATTTCTTTGTTTTTTCAGATGATAAATGTGAAATGAAACAGTTAAAAGAAATTTTAAGTTCTCAGTTTTAAATAAAGGATTTAGGTCCAATAAGACAATGCCTAGGTATATGTGTTAATATTGATGAAGATAAAAATGTTTTGAGTCAAGAAAATTATATAGATCAGTTTTTATCTAAATTTAATATGACAGAATGTAAAAATTTTAATACAATGGACATTAAATTAAATGTTGAAAAATGTTTAGATATCAAAAGTCAAAATCCATATCAACAACTTATAGGTAGTTTGATGTATCTTGCTGTACACACTAGACAAGATATAGCTTATGCTGTAGGATATCTCAGTCACTTTAATAATTGTCACAGTAATGAACATTGGTCATATGCTAAACGCATATTGAAATATTTAAAGAAAACTAAAAATGTTGGTTTAAAATATTGTAAAACTGGTAATCGAGTAATTAAAGGTTATGTTGATGCCTGGGCAAATGATCTTTATGATAGGAGATCTTATTCGGGTTATTGTTTTATGTTAATGGGGTCTATAATTTCATGGGGTAGTAAGAAACAGAGATGGAGGATGGAGAATGATGAAACAGGAAGGATGAAGGGCTACACCCTCTCAAGTACTAAGGCAGAATATACTACCATTTCAGAAGCTTGTAAAGAAGCAGTGTATCAAAGAAATTTGCAGTATGAAATTACAGAAAAATTGTATACCATTGATATATTCAATGATAATCAGAGTGAAATTGTCGGTAAATCCTGCATTTCATAATAGAACAAAGCATATACGTAGATGTTAAATGTCATTACTGCAGGGAAGTAATTTTAAATAAAATTGTTAACATGCAGTATTTGCCAACAAGTGACATGCCAGCGGATATGTTTACAAAAAGCTTGTGTCCAGCTAAACGTTATAAATTTATGGATATATTAGGTATTGAAACTTTGTAATATTTTGATAGTGGGGTATCAGTAATAAATCAAAACATGTAATGGCAACACTCGGTGTACACTAATGTCTCCTATGTAAATCTTGTTTATGGATTGATTAAAGAAATCCCTCTCTCGTTGATCGTCAATCGAACACGTCGCTTTATTTTAATTCAGTACAGTTTTTCTAATTTTATAACGGCTGTTAAAGTACCAACGAAAATCCAATTCTTTTTCTTGTGTTCTTATTAAATATTCATTCGTAGATCAACAATAAGAAATTTTATGTACAAAAGATAGACGGAAAATTGGCCGTTCGTGCCGGATAGAATAAAAGCAGCTCTAAAAATAAAACCAGACATCTTTTCTAAATTCAACGGCGAAGATTTTTTCAACTTCATATTCTTTATACTACAAGACCACTCTAACACCTAAGAACTCTTACTGCTGATCCAATTTCAACCTTGTTTCTGGGTGCATAAAATGAAAATTTTAAAAAGCACGTTAGATAACTGTGTAACAAGGACAATGGAGAAAATGGTAATGTCCTGGTATCAGAACAATAACAATTTGATACGAAATTGTAAAGAAAATAGTACACCTTTGGGTATATGGATGCAGTAAAAACGAATGGTACCTATACCTGTATTGAAGATCTAGATTCAAATGGGATTGTCCTAAATACATTTCTTCTTGGTATTCATAAGCTGGATGAAATTACATTTTCTGTGAAATGAAAGTACAAGTGAAAATTGATTTGTGATCTCTCAATTTTATTACAAGTCGTGGAATGAGCTGGACATCTTTAAAGACTGTCCCTTGGAAATCCTGCACAAGGATAGGAAAACATCAGTAGGGAGGCCTTTCCCTGCAATCAAGAAAGTAGTTCCAGAGATTTCTGAAAGAACTGATCCGAATACAAATATTCTTCCATAAGAATTAAACTGAGAGCGAAAATGTGGGCAGAATCTAGTTGCTAAAATAACACGTTTTACTTACAAGTAACTATCCTGACCTGCACATATTGTGGCCAAAACGTAGGATATTGGACTCAACAGCCAATATATGTACATATCAACACTTCATTGTACCTATCATCTGAGAAAGATTTTGATAAAAGGTTTTCTAACAAACGTCCTTCTCAAAAAAATCTACCTATTATTCCAGCCAACTCAAAAACGTAAGATATTGGACTCAACAGCCAATATGCATATCAACACATCGTGGTACCTATCATCTGAGAAAGATTTTGATAAAAGGTTTTCTTACAGTAAACGTCCTTCTCAAAAAAATACCTAATATTCCAGCCAACTCAAAAATTAATAATCTGTACTCTTCGAACATAATTAACGTCAAATAGAGGTTTCATAAAACCAGAGCACCGCAACAACTTTTTATACTTTGTTTGGCTTATAAAACTTGAGCGAGATGACAACTTCTTACTTTCCTAGAACGGAATTTAATCATGATCGTCGTATGAAAAAGAAATCAGAATAAACTTCATTATACTTACGTAACATTTTCATCAAAGAATATTTTTCATAATATCATCAACGTAAAGGTGGGTACATACTTGCTTGTATTTGATCTTGAGCCACTCGATGTTTTGTTACAATTAACTTAATTTTAAAGTCGACGTGCCATTCACTAAATAGAACAGAATTTTCTGTATTTACAAGGTTTCCTTGCGGCTTGACCTTAATATATAACGGTTTTTGCGAAAAAAGTAGCTTGTTACCATCTCCAGGGTTTCATCAAAATCAGTTCAGCGATGTAGACTTGACAGCATTACAAACAAACGAACTCACTTTTGAATTCCTTATATTTTATTTCAGATTAACAACAAAGGATGTTTATGATGACTCAAATGAAGTTGCCTGTTACAATTAATCGAGCAAAGAGATGAACGTGGAAAACATAAATGGAAACAAAACAGAAATCAATATAACATAATTCAGACAGCAAAAACAGAACCTTGATAACGCCCCAGTGTGTCCACCCCACAATTTATGTTCATAAAAAAGTAAGCACTACTAAAATCTGTGTGGGTATATATATTAATAAATTCAAAATTGCTATACTTTGTCTGGAGTCAGATTGTTGGCCGATTTCTTCAGGGTTTTACTGTTACGACTGTATTAAAATGAATTAACTCTTGCTTTTATTGAAACTGTGCATAAAACCATCTGCTCTTTGTCGTCATTAAAGTTTGTTAAGTCAGCTCCCGTGGAATACAATATAATATAAACACCAACCACCTGGGTCGAACATGTCTGTCGCATGTCAGACGAGAAATGGGCTAAAACACCACAGAATAGGTCCCATTAAATTGCAAAAGACATCGTGATAGACCAAGGCGAAGATGGCAGGACGAGCTCGACTTCTACTGAAAGGACTGGCCCGACATAGCAAAGGACAGAGTTGTGTGCAAAAAGGAGAGGAAGGCCTTTAGCCAGCAGTGGAATTATATAAGCTAGATAGATAGATCAACAAACGTTTGCATAATAAATATTGATTTGTACCACTGTAGCTGTAACACCTTTTGTTCTAGTCAGATTTAAAATTAAATTAGCTGCCACTTTATCAACAGATTTCTTATTATACAATTTTTTTTGGGGCTGAAGCATCGTGTCTTCATCTTCTATTCATAGTCATCATATTGGTGCTGATCTTTCTAGAAAGGAATCAGGATGGATTGTACAATGAACGATCGATGGTACAATATCATCCATAT
The DNA here is from genome assembly GCA_002192655.3 of Mamestra configurata. Classification (NCBI taxonomy): domain Eukaryota; kingdom Metazoa; phylum Arthropoda; class Insecta; order Lepidoptera; family Noctuidae; genus Mamestra; species Mamestra configurata. The sequence goes on from NDFZ01004909.1 coordinate 27,971, forward strand.
AATCATTCACACAATCCATTCAACGTTTCTTCGTCAGTCATCATCATCATATCAGCCCAAAAACGTCAACTGCTGGACACAGGCCTCCCCTTTGTTGGTTGGTTGCCATAATCGCCACGCTTGGCAGGCGGGCTGGCGATTGCAGTGTAGCTGTTGCTATGCACAGATAATGCTTTGTCAATAAGGAGCTGCAATTAACAATGTCATTATGAAATGCCTCGACAAGTCTTCCATCACCAGTACAATAGATTTTAATTTCTCGTAAGAACATTTTAATTGTAGAGTTTTCGTTTGAGTTTGCAACTGTAGGCTTAGCAGAGTAAGCAGAACTTCGAACGATGTCAACACCAACAAAGTTGGTACATTGCTAAGCTTGAGCCTTTGTACTTGTTTCAGGAGTAACTGACAGGTTTGTAGTTGATAATCTATGAGCTTTTGATGGTAGTATGTAATAGGTGGTAATGTTAGGCGTGTCTTAGATGTTAAGTACAAAGAATTTTTGATCACAGCATCACTTGTCATGGAGATTAACCTACATACATCTATGTGACGTAACATGTAACTACTAAATTCCGCAACACAATCAATGCTAGGCTCTTGCATTTAAGCAATTCAACGGCATTAATTGTGCTGTCAACGATTTCGAGCCGAAGGATTTTCCAATATGAAGTAAAGTAGTAGGATTTTTCTTAAAAATCCTTTGGGTTCTATTAAAAGGTAAGGTAAGGTTTATCTAAACTATACTATTATTATGAGGCGACATAGTTTACTTGGTGGAAAAAACTTCTCTGGAACTACTGACACGATTACAAAAACAAGTGCAAGTCGAACACACGCGCAAAGAGTACTGAATGAATCTTATTTATCAACCGACTTCTAAAAGAAGGAGGTTATCAATTCGACTGTATGTTTTTTATTTTATTTTAGCCTATTGTGTCCCACTGCAGGGCAAAGGCCTCCCTTTCTTCCTTCCATTCCTCCCGGCTTTGGGCAAGTGTGGAACAATCTTGCCGATAGGCGTCAAGCTCGTCCCGCCATCTTCGCCTGGATCTCCCGCGATGTCGTCGGGCATTTTCTGGGTTTTTGTGGTTGAATCTTGTTTTTTTTTTATTTATTTAACATTGAAACCACAGACTTTTTAGGTTTTTGGAAGTTTGAAATTGTATTATTTAATGAATTATTTATTTATCTGATAGTAAGCGATACTATTGCTAAATGGCAAAAAAAAATTATCCACGCACATTTCACACAGTTCTAGAAGGTGGTTTCCTTTTCAATGTACGGTAAATGGACAACTATAAGTAGGTATAAGGTACTAATATAATAGGTACTAATAGTTAAATTATAAAAAAATAAAAAAAAAATCGTACCTACCCGCCGGAAAAAACTAGTACCTATATTTTATTTTTGATCCCTAGTTTTGGTAAAGACATAATATTGTTAGATTATTTACGCTAAGTGATTATTAACAAGCCATTAGCCTGCGTTATATTTTGATTTTGAATTTTAGTCTAGACGGAGTGATGATTAGTGCGTTAACACAATTTAAGGTTCGTCTAATGCTTGGTTAGATAAAGTTAGAGGGATCAAATAGAAGTTACATTGCGTGGGTGGGTACTTATAGCAGGATAGCTATCAACATAATCGTAACATAATGGGAGCGAAGCCAACCCTTGCATTAATCATTTTCGTGCTGTGCTCATTACGGTTTAAAAAAAATACGCCTATATTGCCCAAAGGGTTATATTGCCTGCTTGTCGGTCTTCTACAGATTGTACTTCGGGGAGAGTGTCCAGGAACTCCACGACCTCATCCCACCGGCCCCCTTCTACCATCGGACATCTAGACGCACTGCAAGTTACCATCCCTACCTTGTTGCTATTCCACCAATTCGCACTAAACGTTTCCAAACGTCTTTTATAATGCGCACAGCAAAGGAGTGGAACTCTCTGCCTGCGTCTGTGTTTCCGAACGCATACAACCCTAATCTCTTCAAAATTAGAGTGAACAGGCTTCTTCTGGGTAAGCTCGCTCCATCGTCGACTTTGTCTCTGTCATCTATGACCTAGACTAGAGTCAAGAGCAAACCCATATTAAATAAAAAAAATATATATATATATATAAAGTCGCATTTCACGATCTAATCTATTACAACCAATCAACCATAGTGCCAGAACCTAGACTTCTATTGACAAATTCCTGACAAAAAGCCCTCGTGTTCAGCTACTGTTGAGCATCCATTATGGTGATGCTAAAGCAACCAATCCCTCGCTTCTGCATCTGTCTATCTATCTTATACCAATAATAAAGCTGAAGAGTTTGTTTGAACGCGCTAATCTCTGGAACTACCAGTCAGATTTGGTAAAATCTTTTTGTATGTGATAGCCACATTCATACGGAATGCTATAGAATAGAATAGAATAGAATATATTTTTATTGTAAAACATGAGTATACATCATAACATGTGCAAGGTCTTATAATAATGGTTAGATCTGCATGTTTTGCCATTTATGGCGTACAAAAACAACATAATATTTGGTTTAAAATAACCACAAAAGATTGAGTCTAAACAACAAAAACATTTTTTTTTTCATCGTAATACTACTTAAAAAAAAGAACATGTACAGATTAGGTTTTATAGATTTAAGATTCAATTTTTTTTTTAAATGTCGTAACTGCAGAAAAAATACAATTAATTAATTTCGTTCATTTAAGAAATCCGATATGGTATAATAGCATTTATTAACAAGATATATAGGCTATACGGTAACGGGAAAAAACGGAATAGGCGCGTACGAAGTCGCGGGCAAAAGCTAGTTCAATTATAAATATATATAAATATATAATACAGTAACCTCTTAACTATAAACGGCTTAAAAGGCAACTAAACTATTAACACTAGAGGGTCTCAAACACATAACTATAACATACTTCAAGGGTTGCCTCCTAACAGGCTCTGAATTAATTTATATCGTCATATCATGTCATAAACGCCTACAGCTGGTCCGTACAGCGCTACAAACGTCTAATTCTATGGATTTAGTGTTATAATCACAACACTACTTAAACAGTCTTGATACTAGCTTATAAGGAACGAGCACTGCCTATTAGTATCTACTAGTGGCAAGCCGTAGTATAGTGTAATAGTATTAAGCAATTGAAATGCCTAATGTTAGTAATAAATGGAAAGCAGCTGCCTTTAAAGTCAGACAGATGTAACCATTCATTGGCTTGTAGCGGCATCAATGCCACCACATGAAAAACTAAGAAGCAAAATTTGTACGGCAACAAAAAGAACCGCAACGTCATCTATCCCTTCAGCCGCGAATAAACAACGAAATACTGCATCGCGCAAGCAAAGTTCTTCTTGCGATTTGAACACATACAACAGTCCGAATATCAACAATCGGGCAGTTGCCCACCAGACACAATAACCGTCTGGTCGGAGGATATTTATTTATTTATTTATTATATACTTTATTGTACACCTCATAATAAGAACAGGACAATCATACATAAAATAAGTGCACAATGGGCGGTCTTATCGCACAAGGCAATCTCTTCCAGACAACCTTTGGATGGATTGAACGAAGGGAGATAGATTTAGGGCTATCAGTGTACAAACGTTTTAAACAATACTAATTAGATATAATAATATAAAATACATAAATACTATACCAATTTATATACTAATAAATATCAAATATATAATTGAGACAGAAGCGGAAAAGTTAAAGTGAAAGGTAATGCTCCTTCACCGTTCTTTTAAACTCTGGTAGCGTTTGGACACGCCTCACTTCTATGGGTAATGCATTCCACAAACGATCCGCTTATATACTGAAAGATTTGTCAAAGAAGGAAGTGGAATGCATACGAATACTTAGTTTTAGATTCTCCGATGATCTCAAAGACCTAGAATGTGTGTCACAGAGGAACTGAAAGCGTTCTTTAAGATAGAAAGGAGTAGAAGGATTAAAGAGTACATTATAAAGTAGAGAAAGTATGTGGGCATTCCGACGAAGGCGAATAGGAAGCCATTTGAGCTTAGTACGAAATTCAGATACGTGGTCATACTTGCGCAAGCCAAATATAAACCTGATACAGAGATTTTGAAGTCGCTCAAGCTTGTCCAATTGGTCTTGGGTGAGATCAAGATAGCTGGCATCAGCATAGTCCAGGATAGGAGGATACTCCCATTTTTCAGTGGAGGTATGCGGGACATTACTCTCTGCACCGCATACCTCTATAAGCTCTTAGGGACCTAATTAATGGTTTCCTTTCTTTGAGAGAATTTGGAAGTTTGTTTCTAAAAAACTTGAATTAGACACCAGCCAGAAACGTGGCTTCAGACCAAGTGCAATATTTTGAAGTCCTACCAATAATCAACACGGGCCTGGTTGTGATCGGACAGCGAGCCACTCAATGCTCGCCGTCCGCAGGCCCGCGCCTATGGTGGCCGGGGATCGCTCTGTGACTCCCGATGCTCGGGGCGTCTTCTTCTGTTGTGGCGGTTTGGGCGTAGGGTTTGTTACTTAGTAACAGCAGTTGAATATTTGTGCTGTGACACCTTCGTGCCTCGGAAAGCACGTCAAGCTTTTGGTCCTGCTCTTGATCTCCCTTATAATTTTGGATTGCCGTTCTATCGGACTAGGATGGTTAGGGAACAGTCAGTGCACCCGGTGTTTTTACACACACTTGTGCACTATAATATCTCCTGCGTTTTTAGCCAATCTCCGTTGAGATTGGCCATTGGGACAGTATTGGATGAGTAATGATTGGCAAACATTTGGAAGAAAAGGGTCCCATTTATACCTTGCAGGAATGGAAATAGTTCAACTTTACTTCACACTAGCGTTAACCACAGCTAATCTCATACGCAAGGCAATCCCAAAAGCCAAAACTTACATTGCACATTTATTTAAAGCTTTCTTAACAGCGTATGCAAAACGGGTAACCCACATTCTGCGAACAACCGGATGAAAGTAACAAAAAATAAAGTTTTTTGGTTGAAAAAAAACTGCATTCGCTCGTTGAGTCGAGTGCACATAATTACCGTATTTTTTGGGGGAACAGAAACAGTTTCTGTTTAATCATGAGCAGGTTTTCCTACCTACCTTCAACGCACTGTTTTTAGTATTACTCGTTGAATGAATACGGTTTTAATATTCATAGCAGTTGAGTATTAATTTGAGTTTTCTTCTTTGTTTTTATTTTTGATACGTCGGAAGAATAAATGAAACTGTAAATTAGCAATCTGAAAAATATCAATTTTACCGACAACCAATTAAGTAGTTTAAATTGAAACTCCCTACTGTAACTTACCGTTTTCACAATGAATTTTTGATAAGGGAATCAAGCTATTCATGTTGTTTAGCTCTGTCTCTCTCTATAGACAGAGACCTGGTCTAGTTTTATAGATTATCATAAAATACACGGCTGCTTTTAACCGCAACGATTAGAGTTCTAGTTCGAATATTTCTGCAATGAAACAGAGTTTGAATGGCTATGAATGATCATGAAGGTTCAGTGGTCATTTGGAGTAAAATAGTAATGTGTTTAATACAGGCGAACACTCGAACAGTACTGTAAAGAGGATATCCTTGTCTGCAGGTCTCTGGCAGACAAGATAGCCTTTGGAAGCGTCAGGTGAAAAACTAAATGAATTTGAAATACGAATGTGAAAAAATGTTTTGTTTTTATAAAAGACTCGGGCACCAGCACTCGTTAAAGGCAGATGCCAAATATAATTTAATGTTTTAAATCTCCAATATAGTTTCATTTATTATAATAATCACAATAAGTAACACTAGCGGAGTCCCTGGTGTTACAAATGGTGGAGGGCCGAACCCACGTGTGCAAGGTGTGACATTGCACGAAGAAACCCCCATGGAGTAAAAGCATCGCTAATGAATGCGAGATTTTGATGATAGTATCAGGCGCTGATCCGACGCCTGGAGTAAAGCTAAGTGGTTTTTGTATTATGAGAAAAGATTTTATTGAATGAAAATATCAAAATGTTAATGTTTACCGGCATAGACCGAGTTTGTTTTGAAGAGTTTGTAGCAGAGTTTAAGTTCATCGCCATCGACGGTGAATGGCGAGAGAGCGATTACGCGCTCATATTAGGCGCATTCTTGCAAAGTGCAGCAAGACATTTTTATAATTATACATACCACGACGGTATTGATTTTGAGTTGCTATGCGATAAGATTAGAAAGGAATTTCCTTGTAAATGTGCCTCTTGTAAACGGCGTGCAATAGCAAAAGCTTATTATGTTGAGGAAACGGTCGTTGATGATGTGTCCGACGAGTGCGAACGACCAGAGTTTATAAATGTTGATGATAATACACCCTTATATTCTAGCGTGATGACGAACGTCTCACAAATTCAATCTGAGGGATCAAACCATGATGACCATGATGACGAGTGTGACGATGATGAGCAGAGCTGTGGAGAAAGCAGCCTACTCCATGATAATGTACATTTGACGGATGAAGATGATTTGACGGATGAAGATAAAGGAGCGGGTGTGTCCATTCCAATATTTAATTATAATCTGATTCCAGAGAAGCAAGAGAAACTGTTGTCGGAACCTCTACGTAATCCCGACAACAACACCAATGCTTGCATTGAAGTGGATCGCGTGTTTGAGGATAAGGGAGTCGAAGAATCCATTGTATTGCAGACCGAACCGAAGGAGATGGTCCAATACGAGGTTCAATTCCCCATGGTGTCCAAGGATTTGGATGAAACGGACATTTTAGCAGGCTTAGCTATTGAGTCAAATGGTTGTAATACAATAATCTCGAGTAATTTGATTTTATTCGACGGGGACAAAGCAAACACCCATACTACATACACAAATATGTCTTTGAATATTAAAATTAAATTTTCTCTTCGTGCCCGCACTAAAATATATAAGATAAGGGTAAGAAGAAAGACAAGGAAACATTCCACATATATTTATATACATAAAATAAAGTCGTATTCATCAAATCATACAAAATATTCCATAAATGATTTGGTAAAACAATCACTTGAACTTAAGTGTTTATTTTGGAAAGGTTTTAGAAAGAAATTCGAAACAATTTTATATAATTACAAAGTCAGGAAACGTAATATTTTGAGAATTTTATAACTATTTGAGTTTCCACTTTTTATACTAGGTAGATTTAGTATGTTAGATATTTTTCCAGATTTCTGCTGATCTCTTAGAATTATACTTTATCAAGTTCGAAGATTATCGATTCACAAATAATTTTATTTTCTTGCATTCATAGGCTGTCATAATATGAAAAATAATCTGTCATGTTGTGCTATAGTTTATATAAAAAAGCACAGGTTGAACAGAATTCCATGTATGGAAGTGATGATTTATACTTCTAGGCGACAGACAGTTAGGGGTATCAAACTACGTAGGTTGTATATGGGCCTTTTAAAAAAATATTTGTTTGTATCCGAAACTATCATCGGATGAATTTCAAGTTCATGTTAATAGGTTTCATGTTAGAAAATAAAATAAAATGCGATGACAAAATAAATGTCAATTGCATTGACATTGAATTAATGTAAACAAACCATTATTTTAGTGTTTTTTGTTAAATAGTTTATTAATTAGTTTATTCTTTTTCATGTGGATACTGAAAATGGACTCGTACGTGCGTGAGGGACGCAGCCGGGCGAGGAAGAGAAGGTCACTTGTTCAAAGATGAAGACAGAATGTTATGGTCAGATAGGCTGAAGTTACTCCAGTTTGAAAAATATAAGTTAACTATAGGGAACTATGGTCCATCCTGAAGAGAGGGGAGTAAGAGGGCGCCATGGAGGTTGATGCCAACTCTGCTTACGGGGCATAGCCTTTCGCAGAGGGTGACTAGTTGTCACCATTGGTTCAACTGATATTGGTGACCCACAGTTCTTAGTTAATGTCAATTAATGTATATTTGATTTTCTTTGTTATGTGCGGATCGCTGGAGTAGGTTCAACAGTTAGGTATATTTATATTAGTATGACCTTCTTTTTCTCTGACTCGATAGCGTCCGAGGAATTTAAAGTTATAATATTATAAATTATAGATATAAATCCCATCTGGATGAATGTGAGTTTTCACATTATTTGTTAAAGCAACCGCGATGTGCCGGAGCTTTTCTAGCGGTTTTGCCCCGGCAGGGCTTCGGTATGACTGCGTTGTTGATAAGCACAAGTGGTGCATAGTAAATTTTAATAAGATAATTGATCGCAGGTCATAGTGTAAGCTGCTTCTATAGAAGCATACGCACCCCTGTTCGTCCACATCCGCTTATAGGTAGGGACGTCTTTTTAGGTATAGGTAGGTTACGCTTGACCCTTCCAAAGATTTGGAATAGATGATTGCGAGGCATTTCCTCTTATCCTCTATTCGTAGGGGCGTAGCTCATGTAAAGAGGATATCCTTGTCTGCAGGTCTCTGGCAGACAAGATAGCCTTTGGAAGCGTCAGGTGAAAAACTAAATGAATTTGAAATACGAATGTGAAAAAATGTTTTGTTTTTATAAAAGACTCGGGCACCAGCACTCGTTAAAGGCAGATGCCAAATATAATTTAATGTTTTAAATCTCCAATATAGTTTCATTTATTATAATAATCACAATAAGTAACACTAGCGGAGTCCCTGGTGTTACAGTACCTATATCATGGCCTTATCTCTAGAGATTGTATGAAAAGAAAACAGAATGGTTTTACATACATTACATAACTCATAGGCTAAAACTACAAAATGAAACCTTCTTTAAAGGATCATAGGTGACATTTTGAGGTTTTGGGGGAAATTGGGAAAAAGATGTGAGTTTATTAAAAATGAAAATCTCGATCCTAAGGATAAACTACAGCAACAGAAGGAGACGCCCCGGGCGACAGGAGTCACAGGGCGATCCCCAGCCACCGTAGACGCGGGCCTGCGGACGGCGAGCGTTGGGTGGCTCGCTATCCGATTACAACCAGGCCCGGGTCGATGGCGCGTTGTGTTCCACGCGCACCTCAAACAGATGTCAAAGAAGACGGGGCCCGTTGGGGCAAGAGCCTGCCAGAGTTGTGAAATTTGTTCGAAAGAGTCACCGCGGCCCAGGAACGCAAAAGGTTTTAGGAGGAACACGGATAGGTTTTAGTCAAAAAGTCTGACACGCCCTTCCGCTCCACTAAGAACAGAAGAAGTCATTTGATGATTTCTCATCCTTAAAAAAAGGATAAATTACAAAAAACTTAGTACAAAACAGAATCACAATCAACAAACCTTTTTCCATGTTTGAATATCACTTAACTTATTCTCATACATTTAATCTCACCAAAACCATTACAAGATCACATTCCGCCGAGACATCTTAAAAAGTATCAAAAAGGCAACGTTGAACGTCGCAATTTCTAAACCAAATTCCGTGGCTGAATATTTTAATGGTACGGGACCCTCAAATGGAGTAGTTTTATGCTCCAAAGCTTTTCATACCAGAAGTACGTTTTAAAATATAAAAGTTCACATTAAAACCATTAAATGTCGAGTTTTACGTGCATGTATTAATTTGTATGGCTCTAGTATTTTTGTCCTGAATGCGGTTCAGGCAAATTATGTATCTTTTAACTCAAATGTTGTGGTGATGGCCCTGGTCTGCTTTTAATAGTTTTAATGGATATTGTCGAGGGTTTTATAATTCTTTTGAAATTTTGCAAATGGAATGTTTAATTGTATATCATATGCGGTCTTTGATGTTTTCTGCAGGTTTACCTATGTTTATAACATCAAAAATATGTAATACATATTTTACGTTTGTAACGAGTAGACAAGAGCCTGAAAAACTGACACCAGTCTTGTCTTGGGTTTTGGAGGTCCGATTGGGCAATCGCTTCAAGTAAGAGACTGGTATTCAACGGCATCCGTTTAGACTGGAATAATACCCAAATATAGATAGGAAAAGCTAAGAAGATTAATAGATATCACCTTATTGTTATTGGAATAATAGAAAACTGTTTACATACATTTATGTATCCACGAGTATATTAGGTATAATATACTCGTACTTATTAGACATTGTACAAATGGGTTTTTAGTAAATTCGTTACCTCGACATACATGAAAGATGAGTCATCATCTGCCTAACCTTTTTCCCAACTATATTAGGGTCGTCTCCCAGTCAAACCGGATTCAGCTGAATACCAGTATTTTACATGGAGCGGCTGCCAACCTGGCCTCCACAACCCATTAACTGAGTAACACGGTGGTTCTTGGCAAGACTGGAGTCAAATTTACTGGCTTCTGACAATCCGCAACAACGACGGCCAAAGATCTACAAATGACAGCCGAGACCAACGGCTTAACGTGCTTTCCGAAGCACGAAGGAAACTATATGATGGTCACCCATCTACAGACCAACTTTGACAAGTGTTGCTTAACCTTGATCGACCCGTGCGGTTATTATTCTTTAGCCACGAGCTCCTCTAAAAATGAGAGTAAACGAACAAAAAATGCACTTGTGTTTGCGCACTCACTTGAACACTAAAACATGTCTTGCATACTTGGCCAATCCCCATTGAGACCACCATGCCCGATATTCAGCAGGAAAAATTTAATGGGTAATAATTACCATGCGCAATGACACAAAATTTGAATTGTTTGAAAATCTCACTTCCTCCAGTGGAATATAAATATGACTCAAAGCTTGAACAGATTCAATGGCAGCCTAGTTTTATTGCCCTCCTTTATTGCTACGGAAGCATCTATCTGAAGCAGGAAAACACGTGTTTTATGAAGACATAAACTCTTTTCCGGAACCGTATTCAGTTTTATGTCAATTGTGAACTATAAACTTGTTGAAATTCTCTACAATAATAACTGCACCGGTGCTTTTATTGGAGTTGGGAATAAATGGAATGATGAAATGCATATACAAGTTCAACTTAACGGGAACGTTGGATGTGCGAATTCAGATACAAATGAAATACGATAGTTATTTCGAAGTGATGTGGATCATACATTTATATATAATTAAATACTGACACCTTTTTTCTAAACGGAAAAACGATTAATCTGGTGTAGGTGTAAACTACAACACTACCACCTGCTACAATTCATCCATTCAGAAAAGGAGAAATGTTTTAACTCCTTTTGTTTCGATTTCATCCTTATCCGAACTAATATTATAGAAGCGGAAGATGTGAGTTAGTTGGTTTCATGGTTACGCATTTACGCCTAAATAGCTAACCCGATTATGATGCATTTTATTACAGAGATAGATGGGATCTCGGAGACGTTTATAGGCCACTATTACAAATAACGCGTGAGAAGTTGCGGCCAAATGATAGTACATTCATAAATCTGGCTACAATGACATCTGACTGTCTTTGTATCCGCTTACTTCTTCTAAACTACGCAGCGGATTTTGATACGATTTTCACAATATGTCATATTTTGTAAATATTTTGTTCAACACTGAACTATGACGGTGTTCTTGCGAAACTGGGGCGAGTAGCTAGTAAGTTATAAATTAAAAATAAATTAGGCAACCTGTCCTTCTACCAGCACTCAGACGTTTCAAATTTGAACATATCGACACTAAAGACATAAATAGCTGTAACAACAGAGCTTCACCAGACAAATCAAGTTTTCTTCAAGGAGCTTTATACTACTCATAAAATCCTATTCAAAACATCATTTATGAAACCAATTAAAGAAATAAAATCTACTTAAATAACCGATTCCGCCTCAACACAATTGATTTTCAAATCACTTCAATTAAAATGCCTTATATTCTAGTAGAATCGTGAGACGTTCGACTATTAAAAACAAAAGAATCTCGTCTTGTGATTAAATTCGCTGCTTGTTCGTTCGCAAGCATTCCCCAGGGCTGCTAAGCTTCAATGCTGCTGGTAACTGAGAAGACCGGATTGCCGTAAAGTTATAAGACAGTGGAAATGAAAATGGTTGATTAAACTGTATGCCTTTAGTTGCCTGTCCTACACTACAGTTTTTTTTTTTTTGTAAAAAGCATTAGGATTTATGCTACCTGTGCTTCTAATTTTTCCTAAGATTTTTTCTCTTAGAAAAAGCCCTAGTAATAAAGTTAAATCAGCAAAAATGTTTGGGGTTGACTCAAGGCATAAAATGGCAGACCCCTCCGACCGCCCCAGGGTGGAGGATTTCCATGAGGATTTCCCCCCGAGATCAAAAAAACAAAAAAAAGGCATAAAAATGGCGGTTTGACAGCTTTTGAACAGAAACATTTTATGGCTGACTGAGTAAACTTTTTTCAGACTATTTTTCAATATTCAAGTAGATACTGTTTATTAGTTCTTAGTGGTATTTCGGTAACATATATTAATTCCATACATGTAGGTACCGTTATACAGGGTTTTCAAGAACTGGGTGGTCATATTTAAGGTTGTTGTCCTGTATCTGCTATACAGTAAAGAAAAAATAGCAAAACAAAAAAAAAAAAACAAATAAAATACCTCTGAAAAGTTCCGAAGAAATGACTTATAGAGATTGACTTATCCGCTGGTGGCATCAAATCTGTGATTGAACAAAAATAAATTCCACCAACTTGACGAAACTGCTTGAAAAGTGCCTTGATTGGGTCCAGTTTAAAAAAAAATCGTATTCTTTTGTGTTGATACTTTTCTTTACTATATAGCATACTAGTTGCCGCCCGCGTGATTGTCGAAAATTATCCCAAGGTAACATATTCCCGGGATAAAAAATAGTATCCTGTGTTATTCCAGACTATAATCTACCACTGTGCCAAATTTCATCAAAATCCATTCAGTTGTTTTTGCGTGAAAGAGTAACAAATATCGCGTTTAAAATATTAGTAGGATACAGAACAGCACCATTAAATAAGACCACGCACTTCTAGAACATCCAGTAGAACATCACTTTACCTTGAGCCTAAAAAGCTTGTCTGCCTGCCCTATAGACAAGAACCTTTTGCAATATGATTTTATTAATATATTGACTTTACTCAGGACACTGACTGCTAAAGTAGCAGCATAAAATTGAATATTGTTAGCAATGGCAATTACTGGAATTATCTTTCCTCTTTTGTCTTAACAAATAATAGACAGGGGATTTTTGCTTTGGAGGAGACTATTTTCTGTAAGTCCCGATTCGATTAACATTTTTTTTTAATGATAGGTAGATACCGTCTCGCCGGGTGCTGTAGGCTACTTTTTTTTCCAGAAAAATGCACGGTTTTTGAGGAATGAGCGCCATACGAGCAAAGTCACTGGAAATACAAAATATTCTTTTTATTATATACACATTTGTACTCCTCACAATAAGCTCCGGACAAACACTTTTAAAAACAAGTGTACAATATCAAATTTCATTGTTAGAAGCGCTATTTCTACTCCAACAAAACGAGCAAGGAGATACGTCACAACAAAATAAATCTTATTTACTTGGACCCGCAAAACGGGCCGAAATCAACAAATCTTTGGAAGGTCTCGGTTGAAATTGCAAATAGATTGGAAGGCCTAGAATACAGTTGATCCGGAATAACAGACGCGTATATCAAATAGTGCATGAAATTGGACCCAAATATAATCAAGAAGGGAGATTCATAATATATGAGGTTACTTTTATCTAGAGTTTGTATTAAAATACTTATTTTTGTCATACACCGAGTTTCAAGAATGTGTTAAACATGAAATCATCTCACAAGTTTTCATTAAAATTATTAGTAATAAAATATACAGAGTTATCAAACTAGATTAACCCAGTTGAAAAAAAAAAATGTAAATAATCACATAAGATTTTCTTTATGGCAAAAAAAAAAAATATAATGTAGCGAATTTTCAGCACGAAAAGCTTAGTGAAGAAAATATTTAATATGTAGCAATAAAGAGAGTCGCCATATCTCGTTTAAAAAGGTAATAATATTATAAATAGGCTGATATTAAACGAATTCATATTCATACATTCACGTTTTCTCGTCAAACGTATTTCTATATGTGTTTTCTTCGAAATCTAGTAGTTCTTTGAACCTTTATATAAGTTATCTTAAACGTTAACGATAAATTTGCATTCACATCTAAATTAAAAAGATGTTATTGTGAGCCCCATTCGCCAGAAAAATATAAATTCAAATTATTTAATGTTTTTTTTTTTCATTGTATTAAAACACTATCACATATCATGTTGTTGAGGATGGAGCACTCTTGCCTAGCAGTAAACTAGTGGTAGGGGTATGGGTGGGCTACGCCACTATTGTGGCGAGAAGTCCCCTCTTTGAGGAGTGGCTAGAGAGGCGCCACGGCATCCTCACTTTCCGCCTGTCGCAGGTACTCACCGGACACAGCTGTTTCGGGAGCTACCTGTTTCGGATTTGGCTGTAGGACACGCCCGGGTGTCATTACTGTGACGATTGCCCGGAGGATATGGTGGAGCATACGGTGGAGGTCTGCCCTGCTTGGGCGGAACACCGTCGTGACCTCGTCGAGGCGATCGGCGGCGGTGATCTCTTGCGTCCGGCCCTGGTTCAATCCATGGTCCGGAGCGAGGAGGCATGGGAAGCAGGCAGTCACCTCCTTCTGCGAAGCAATAATGCTAGCGAAGGAGGAGGCGGGCTGCGTGAGGCATAGGCGAACCACACGCCTTAGCTGCCGCAACAGAAGAAGACGCCGGGCGCCGTAGGCATGGGCCTGCGGACGGCGAGTGTTGGGTAGCTCGCCGTTCGATAAGAACCAGGCCCGGCCGATGGCGCGTTATGTTCCACGTGCGCCTCAAGTAATTATCAGCATGAGATGGGGCCCGCTGGGGCCAGTGCCTGCCAGGGTTCGAAAGAGTTACCGCGGCCCTGGAATGCAAAAGGCATTAGGAGGAACACGGACGTTTAGTCAGTAAGGGTCTGACACTCACTTCCACTCCGCCCAGAGCGGTAGAAGTAATTTGATGATTTCCCATTCTTAGAAAAAAGGGTACTGGTGGGATGTTCACCATGTATCGGTGGCGCATTGCCACACCTCTTGTAGTCAGATGATGGAACGACGAATAAATTAGATTAAAAAACGAATAATTTGATATATATGAGATTGATAACTTAAGCTGTGCTGCATTTTTTTGTCCAGGTATAAACTTTTATTAAACTGCAATATCATTAACTTTAAATTTTTACAGCAATAAAATGGTTTCGGACGTTCATAAACGCGACACCATTTTGTATAGGTTTTACCTATCTATATTTTTTTAATTGCTTTACATGAATCCGTTCAATGTTTTAGGCATATCCTGTATTAGGAATCAGCGATAAAAAAGTCTAAAATTGAAAGCGGGCGTCGTTTGTTTTTGTGAGCCGGTGTTAAACTTTTATATGACTGGCCTGTTGGTCAAGTGGTTAGTGACCCTGACCGCTAAACTGGAGGTCGTGGGTTCGATTCCCACACAGGACAAATCTTTGTGTGATGAGCATGATCATTTGTTCTGTGTCTGGGTGTAATTTATCTATAATATGTATGTGTTTAGAAATATATAAGTATGTTTATCAGTTGTCTGGTTGCCATAGCACAGGCTCAGCCTAGTTTGGGATCGGATGACCGTGTGTGAGTTGTCCCAAGATATTATATTATTATTATTATTATTGTATATTAGTTTTTTAGGATCAAAATTGAACCAAACAATATTATGTATAGTACGTTTGCGTAGATAGGTTAGATATGCAATTTTTAATCAATGTGACCAGCTCCTAAATTTACTACCGGGGTCAAAAGTAGCCTGTGTCCAAAAACATGGTCTACCCCTGTGCCAAATTTCATATAAGTCCGTTCAGCTGTTAAGGCGTGAAAATGTAACAAACAGACGTCACCAATTAGATTTTCCGCTTTGCACATCAAAACATTAATGAAGTTGGTATCACAACATACCTAATAGAAATGCCGGGACATTGATGTGACATCAAACCTTAAAATACGATCAATTAATTGTGGTCGGATTTGATCAAAATTCTATAACACAAATGAATCAGTTATTTCACCACGGTTTTAGTAAATAAAGCCTTATTTATTAACATGTTAATGAGCTTAAATATTATGATGTGTTTTGTAATATGATTAAAATAATTGATAACTGTTGCTTGTGCTCGATTCACATGTATACAGGGTGTTCCAGAATTGCTTGCTCATTTTTAAGAGTGATGTTGGGTAGCTATTATAATTTGAGGAAAAAATATCAAAACAAAGATAGTGTAATTTTTTCAAAAAAATCGACCACGCATAACGACCAATAGGTTCCGAAGAAATGACTTATCAAGCTGTCTGATGCAGTTGGTGACATTAAATCTATGATGGAACAAAAGTATATGTCACCAACGAACTGCTTGAAAAATCATTTCTTCGGAACTTTTAGTCGTTTTTGTGGATGATTTTTTTGCAAAAAGTATCATTTAATATGTCCTAATAGCACAGACGGTCGATTCTGTAAATATGTTGAAATGAAGGCTTGGGTGAAGTGATCACGAGGTGAGTTGTCAATCCATATAATCAAATGGAATGATATCCCAATCGTGATCACGTGGTTTACAGAATCGACCGGCAGCATAGCATAGCTAAATAGTGATGATTCTATTTTTATTAAGATCGAATGAAAAAACCGATGTTATTATTCGCAAAATAATAACATCGAGCCCACAGTAACGAACTGAATAAAAAAAAAAAACAATCACCTTATAATTCTAAATCCAGCCAGCACATAGCTCCACGCAAGCCCATACTTACGGAAAAAAATCAAATTGCGCTAATAAAAGCCTCCATAAATCAATTTTTATATGAAAAGCCAGGCATTTTTAAAATTACAAGGCTCGCTTTATAATGACGTAATTAGCCGCATGACGACAATTTGATGCCGCTTGATAAGGCATAGTAATATAATGTTTTTATGTGCGTATGTGACTTTATTATAAGGTAGATAGTGCAGATGCTTTGTCTCACAACAAAAATGGGTAAAGGTATCAATTTTACGAAAATATAATAAAATATTAGTCTGTCCGTGTCGGCGTAAAATAGTTTTGGGAAATATTATTTGCTTAAAGGGTTGTGGAAAATTGCAGTGTTTACTTATATTTTGGTTTTTAAATTCTTAGGCTTAGATGCACAACACACAAAATGTTACTTATACAGGGTAGAGGGTCGAAACGGGCCCTAGACCTCGTACCCTAAAGATTGGTGCTACCAATTTTTACTCAGAGGAATCAATCGATTTTTAGTACCTAAAACTTGCTTCCGGAAGGGATGTTTGACTGAACTTGGAATCTAATACAAACGTATCCTTCTTCTTTGTATTCGCCTTTTTTTAAGGATGGGAAATCATCAAATGACTTCTTTCGCTCTGAGTGGAGCGGAAGGGCGTGTCAGATTCTTACTGACTAAAACCCAGCCGTGTTCCTCCTAAAGCCCTTTGCGTTCCAGGGCCGTGGTGACTCTTTCGACAAATTTCGCAACTCTTTGTAATCGCCTGTTCCCATTATTTGGGGTCGGCTTTCCTCACTATTCTGTGCCAGGATATTTTGTACTGGGTTGTTGGCTCTGGCAATTGGACTAACTTGAGGTCTCTCTTGATTTTGGACCACCAGGTCAATGGCGGGCTGACACTGTTTTTTTTCCAACTCAAATACTTAATACAAAAAAAAAAAACATTGTTATCTATCCTAATAAATATAATAAAGCTGAAGAGTTTGCTTGTTTGTTTGTTTGAGCACGCTAATCTCTGGAACTACCAGTTCGATTTGTTTTTTTTTTTGTATATGATGGTCACATTCATGACGAATTCTATAGGCTATACGGGAACGAGAAAAAACGGAATACGCGCATACAAAGTCGCGAGTAAAGGCTAGTATTTAATACCACCATCCATGGATGTTGTTTGCATCCTTAAATATAAACAATCTTGATCCTTTGCTTTTAGCTTGGTCTTTAAAACGACTAACAAAGGTGACAACATCGCTCGAGAAACGGAAAGTATCAAAACTGTTCAAAAAAACACTTTTCGTTACACTGCCTACAAAATAGCTCAAAAAACAAACTAATTCCCGATCCCGACCCACAAACACCGAGATTCACAACAATTTAAACAAGCATAATTTAATAATCCAGTTTCGCCCCGGAGACAAAACTTTGGGCGAATAAAAAAACCTGTTCTGGGCTGAAACAGTGCAAAATTTCATCGGGAACCCTTTTAAATAAGTCACGGCGCGGGACAAACCGGGTTTTATCTCACGATAAAAGTAAAGTTGGGGTTAGTACATAATTAAGTAGGCGTTACCACTGATGTGAGTGAAGTGCCTGGAAGAGCCCGTGGGTTACTTTGGCGAATCTTGATTTGTCGAGAGAAGTTTTGACAGGTATTTTGATATCACTTTAGTGTGTTTTCAAAGTCATGCGTCATGTTCTTTAAGTTTAAGATTATATTTAATTTTATTTCATATTCTTGAACAAAACTCTTTAAATTGTTTGAGACTAAAATTTTCGTGATTCCATAATAATACATTCGGACTCAGTACCTATTGAATGAACCCATTTTTTACAGATGTTCTACCGATTTTAATTTAGTGTCATACAACAGTTACATCTCACTAAACGTTAGCACCAACCACAAATAAAGCAGAAATTTTTCTCAAAAAAAAATACAGGAGGCCATATTGTGTTTTTCGAGCATCCTTGTCAGACTTGACCCTTCATAACTCAACCACTATCTCCGCCCAGGCCACATCCAGTGGGCCTTATCTCAAGCTGACTGGCTACTTAAACTGTCAAAGTTTGCACCATCCCTTAGATTCTTTTCTTTTCCACACTTAAAAAGTTTTCGTGAAGAATACCTAATAAATATATTTGAGTAAGGATTGACAGAGAGTTTTGTTAAGCTATTTACTGGTTTTTATTCGAGTGCTGTGAAAAGGGTTAATTTAAATGTCGATAGAAGATGTCTTTTGATTCTTTGAAGACGGCATTGTTAGTCTTTGTCTTTATAATCTGTTAGAGACGTTCCTTTTGTTTTAGAAAGTGACGGATCTGAAAAATCATTTTTTTTAATGGTTATTATATCTGCAGTTCAAAAGGTATTGATTTTACCTTTTTTGTCTTCAAGAACTGAAGAAAATATTAGATAGGTGAAAAGTGGTGGATGAGCTGAATGCGTCAATTCTGAGTGCAATGTGCCCGATAAGGATGCAATGTTTTCATCTCTGAGAATTACAAATAAATCTGAAGTGCGCTGAATAAGTATACTCAAACCTTGAAAACCGGAAGAAATAACTATGGCTGTAGTAAGTACTTTAACGGAAGAATTATTTTACAAATAAACTTCGTCGAATTAAGGAGAAAATAATCCATTAATAATCCATCTATTTTTTCCGAATTAAAGGAAAATAGACTACTGTAAGCTACTCCAGCTTTTGTCATCTATAGAAATTCAGAAGAAACCAGTCCGGGGAAACGAGTTTTCAAAAAATCGGATCAGTAATTTAGGCTATACGGTGGAACATACTACAACACACATACATACATAGACTGCTAAAATCAAAACCCTTCCTTTTGGCTTTGCCGTTGTCGGGTAAAAAGACTTTTCTGCTGATGAAAATACATTTATGTATATGTAGATATGTAATTAAGGTCAAATTATTTTATTTACTAAACGAAATACATCGTACAGGAATAAAAATAAAGTTGTTTTAGCTACTCTTTTCCAAAAAAATGTGAGTGTCCATAGAGAGAAATTGGTTGATACTGTACGTTCGGCAGCTACCATTTGTATAGCGACTTCCTAGGTACGAGTACATTATAAGTTTTAAGCTGAAAATACTTTCGGGATACGTTCCGATACGTCTGTTGACCCAGTTAGGGGCTCCAGTACACTTCGGGAGATAAAATCTTCATGCTAGTTTTGCATTACTCACTGAAAAGAATTCGAAGTGTACTAATGCTGCATTGGCACTTTAGAGATATAACTTTGAATAAATGATGTCATCGGTCTGAGGAAGACTCGTGAACTGAGTCCATATCGAAGAGTGATTGAATTGTGTCTGGTGTGATAGTTAAGTATACTGATAAGCCAGTTATTTTTTGTCACCTACTGACGATAAAATATGGAGAATTATGTGATTATTAAAACTAGGTAAAATTATCAAAACTATGCATGTAGGTCTCATCATCTTCCTGTCCTTATCCCATGTTACTTGGGGTCGGCGCAACACGTTTTTTTCCTTCAATCTGTCCTATCAGCCGTCATGCTATAATTGATTCCCTTATCTTTCATATCACTCCAAACACAATACCCATCTTTTCTTCAGCCTGATCTCCCTCCATCCACATTTATATACAAAACTATGTGCAGCTATTTTCTTAAAGTCCTTCGGCAATCATCGCATTTCCGAACACAAACGAGTGCTAATTTCCCATGTCCATCAATTATTAGATTAATCGTATATAACATTAATTCAAAATCAGAACTAAAACTGTAGGTCATTGTACCAATTGTTTGTTGTTGTGAAAGCAAAAGTAAGAGCTTATGATCAAATAATTGATGATAAACTAATGTAAAATAATATTATCAATTTGAAAATTGATTTAAATTTGATTGAGGTTCTATTTGACAATCAAATTAATATTCATTTCATTCAGTGGTGTTATAATACAATTATTATGATCATGTTTTTGAGGGTTGATTATTCAAAAGTGAGATGGCTTTTACCTGAAAAATAAACCTGGCAGTTAGAGAGCTCTTGGACAGAAAAAAAGTCAAAAGCCATATTTATGCTTCAGTTGAAAAAATCTGACTTTAAGGGGCGATTTTTTAATAGTCAGACTTTTATTCGAGGAATAAAAATGGCGGTTTGTCAGTTTTTGTATGTGAAATATATCAAACAGCTGTTTTTATTCTTTAGTCAAAATTTATTTGACTTTTGAAAATTTAGGACCTTTAAAAAACAGCACTAAGGGCTGATTTTTCAATAGTAAGATAACTTTTAACTGACGAATAAATATAGCCGTTTGTCATATTTCCCATACAAAAACTGTCAAACCTCCATTTTTATTCCTCAGATAAAAGGTATTTATTTGACCATTGAAAAAGTTGCCCTTAGTCGCGTAGAATGTTATCAACAAAAATAAAACCTCTCGACTATGGTTACACGTGGCGCACTCAGACTCACAAAATCTCAGACACGATAAATTCAAACTAGTACCAAAGTACAAAACGATTCTAAAATCACAATCGACGTGTCTGTCTACTACTAAAGCAGGCAATATCTATTTGTGTGGCGAAAGGGTCCTCGTTAATGAGGCAAATGTTCGGGATGCCCACGTTCCACAGATTCCTAGATCCCAAGGTTAGATCTTTGTCATTACGTGAGAAGAATTAGGATTAATGGCTCTAGCGTTTGGTCAGGTGTGAGTTTAATTTTGAATTTTAAATCGAGGGAGGGAAGATCGATAATGGTAATGAGGTTTTTATGTCTTTTGCGCTTAGTATTTTTTAATTTATTTTCTTTTCACCTTTGTGTGGAACTATCTATTCTATTTCCTTTCTAATCTTGCTTGCCAGCCATGTTTTCTTGGTCGTCTTTCTTATATTCAGAATAGGCTTATGTTTTGTAGTCGTCGTGATAATATAATTTTATAGAAGTGATGACTTTTAATTGGCTGTCAGTCTCACATGCTATTTTTTTTATTCTGTTTGTTTTAGCTGTAAGTCATCCATAGTTGGTAAATAAATAAATAAATAAATAAATAATCATGATAATATAATTTTATAGAAGTGATGTCTTTTAATTGGCTGTCAGTCTCACATGCATTTTTTTTTCTGTTTATTTTAGCTGTTAGTCATCCATAGTTGGTAAATAAATAAATACATAAATAAATAATCGTCTACCTCATCAGTACTAATTCTCAAAGCCTGGCGAATGGGGTAAACCATTGTTTTTATTTTCAAAATTTTCTTCATTCTGTTTAATCAAACCTTCTAGTATGCGTTACGTCATTCAAGTAACATCAACACTTTAGGAGAACTTTGTGCTCGTGACTAATCATAATTATTTTAACTCAGATACTGTTGCTTTCCGAGTTTCCATAACCAAATACAATGCAGACGTATCTAAACCATCATCCCTTATCCGCTTTTGATTTTCAAATAAACATCGAGCTCAAAAAACCAACCCAGTCCCAACATTTAAATACATAATTATAAAAGGAAACCGAGTTTTGTCCCAAACGTAGAGCACAGTACCACACGGTCGGAGCTGTTCCACTAAGCCGCGATTCCTCTTTGTTACGGGGAAACTCGGGAGATTACGCTTTAAAAGCATTTTAGTGTGCACGTTTTTGGTGGATCAAGTGTATTTTTTTATGAATATAATTTGGTGTTGAGGGCGGAGATAGATAGATGTTAAATTAGGGGAAAGTTTGTAAATATTTGATTTTTTATTTAAGTAGGTACAGGTCATTTGGCTGACGTAGTGTGGAACGGCTCAGCTAGATAGAAAACAGTGAGTAGACTGGAATTCAAAACACGGAAGATGTTGCGGTGCAACCTAGGAGGTGCTTATGACCAGCAATGAACGGCGAAATTTAGAATTGATTGAATAGTTTACATAATGGATAAGTCAGACATTATACTAAAACACCGGCCAAGTGCGAGTTAGACTCTGACACCAAGGGTTCAGGAATGAAACCGGCAAAAACACGTTTCTTGAATGGCAGCCCCCTTTAATTTTTCAACTTTTATTATTTGTTGTTATAGCGGAAATAGATATACACAGACAGACTCAGAGAAAAATTGAAGCGCCTACCTGTTACTGTTCTTGAGATACAGCCCGCTGACAGACAAACGGACGGTCGGACAACGGAGGCTTAGTAATAGGGCGCTCCCGTTCCTTCCGTTCCGTCCCGTTGGCCTTTTGGTACGAAATCCTAAAAATGGTTTACAAAAAAAGAAACATTTTGCTGTGGATCGTCATATCAGATTGACGGCCTGACTTATTTTGATTGCTGAAAACCTTATTTTTTTTAGCCTGGTAAATTAATTATAAATAAATTAACCAGGTCTGGGAATCAAGCGCAGGACTTTCCCAGCCCCTTTTCTGATGAATATATGCATTCTCAACAGGATAAAAGTACCTAGTTCCACCAAAATTTATAAATAATGAACATAATCATTCACTTGTCAGTCTGTACAAAAAATAAATAAGCCTAATACTTAAATACAGACATTCCGTACCATTTCTGTCATAAAGTTACTCAAACTTCCAAAAACGATATAAAATTTGCCGTATCCCGATACGTTTGTGGGCGAAACGTGTCGTATTTATACTTAACGCTACATTACGCTTTTTATACTCGATTTATGTGAAGATTGCGCTGTGAAAACGGTATTGGATAGCGAAAGTTGTGGCTGGGTCGTGTGTACTGTGTGGAGTTCTGTCGTGTTGTTGGTGTATTATTATTTTGCAGTGGTCTCTTTGTTGAGTAAGTGAAGGAAGTCCACTTGAAGATAAACGACCTTATAATAGAAATACCTTACAAGTTCTTTATGTACCTGTATTTGAGATACAAATTCAGTTCCAAGATTGGACCCATTCAAACTAAGTAACAAGGCAAGTTAAATAAAAACTTGTTAAATATGTCTTGACCTACATCCGTACTAATATTATTAATCCGAACATAACTTTGTCTATTTATCTATCTGTTTGTGTGTTGCACTGATTGAGGTGAAATTTGACTTTGGAATCCGGGAGTATATGTCCCGGAATAAAAAGTTCATAAGTATCCAAAGGGAATATTATTGCCTTGGGACAATTTTCAATTTTCATGTGGGCGAAACTGCTAATCTATATAAATGTATAAAATTATAGAGAACGGAGCTGGAATACTGTCTCGAGCTAGTTACTCCGTTTTGATGCAACTAGATTAATTAATTTCAATATGTTTTAGCTTATACCCGGAATGAGTGATTAAAGCTCCTCGAAATCCAATGACTAGTTCTTCGAACTTGAATTTGAAGTTACTTTGAAATCGCTTTCAATAATAAGTTCCTGGAAGCTTTAACAAATCTCTCGTAAGATTTACTCCGTTCGGCGAATATTGTTAATGTTACGTTTGGCCGCTGAAATGTGCTCTATGTCTGCTAAACGGACGGTGTATTCTGCAAAATCTTTTATTTTTTCTGAAGGATGGAAAATCATCAAAAACGACTTCTTCCACTCTGGGTGGAGCGGAAGGGCGTGTCAGACTCTTACTGACTAAAACCCATCCGTGTTCCTTTTAAAGCCCTTTGCGTTCCAGGGCCGCGGTGACTATTTCGAACAAATTCCGCAACCCTGGCAGGCTCTGGCCCTGGCGGGCCCCGTCTTCTATGCTGACATCTCTTTGAGGTGCGCGTGGAACACAATGCAATCTAACAATGCGAACTTTGGTGAAATTAATCAATCCACCCAATACTCCTAGAATTTGAATTTATTATAAATTAAAGGAGTTTTGGATTTTATGCACTTCTATTCATCATCATTCATGACGAAAACTGAGGTTTGTGGTTTGTCTTCTCACATCGCCGTCTTTTCTAGCTGTTGGGGTTATTCCGGTTCCCTTCTATATATTCAACTCTATCCAACAATCTTGAATACACTTATACTTCAGAGCAAGTAAAGCCATCTTCGATAATACGGGTATGTGCGACGAATAGCGTTCCAAGGAAGAGCATTGATGAGAACGAGACAAGGAGGGAGAAATATCAAATAATGTGTTCAAGAAATGTTCTAAAAGATGCCATTTCCTTATAAGCCTACTAGGTTCCAATTTTCAAAATGGACCCTCTAATAGACCAATACAATAGCGTCGTACAGAAGCCGCTTATTCACTTGAATCTCACGAAGAAGATGATTATGAAAAGGTTCACTTCTAGAAAACGATTAGTAACACTAAAGGTTTCATTTTCAGCCAAAAGTCGAGTAAGGGTTAAAAAGTGGAAGCTGTCGTATGTTTTGAGTAATTTCAAGCATTTTAAAAGTTATTTTTCAATGGTCAGACAACAATATGTCAGATTGACATAATTTTGTAAATAAATGCTGTCAAGCAGCTATGTTTATTTTTCGATTAAAAGTTATGTGACCATTGAAAAATCAGCCCTAAGTGAAAAGAAGAAAGATCAAATTAAATTGTAGATATTCTTGAAGTATCGTGTCATAACTCCTGCTCTATGAATGGGGAAAGTGGCGGAAATTGGGACGAAACTTGGGGGAGGATTATGTCCAGCAGTCAACGGCATCAGACTGAAATGATGATGATGTTCATGATGAGGGATGGTAATCAAGTGGTATTGACAGTAATAACTGAAGCTTTAACCAACGACGACGATCGATTTGACCATTAGTTTCATTATTAAAATGGATTTACTGTCAACATTTCTTTGAAAATTCTTGGTGTAAGAACACGACCGACACTGTAAAGCGTGGTACAGAATTCCGGAATTAAGTCACACGCTTGACTTGCTTGCGGAGTACATTTAAATAAACGACAGCCGGTGTGTGCACAGAATTAGTAATAATATGTGAATAGTTTTCAGATTCTGAACGCTTTGAGAATTGCTGGGGCGGGCTTGAGTGCTTACAGACAGTCTATTTATGAACCGCTGGTGTGAACTTGCAGCAAGCTTGCTTTATGAAATTGCAGGAAGATTTATCTTTGAGGTGCCTTTGTTTCTGTGTAGTGTCGGCAAAGATTAGTTACCTTCCCTACCAACTGGTGTGTTGTGAAAGGTGACTAAGAGATTATATTTAGAGAACAGGGGCGTCCCCTAGCGCGCCTCTTTCTACTAGAAAGGACAAAGAGAGTAATGATTGCTACTAGCTCTATATGAGTTGAAGTTGTATAAAAACACGATTGTTTTGGGTATAGGCGTCGGTAGTAGAAGGATGTTATTATTATATTATCGGCCTATTTTAGATCACTATGGTACACCACATAGGCTTCCTTTTTCCAAAGCCAAATCTTTTTAAAAGGCCTGTACTCATCGTACCATCATAGGGCCTACCGCGTCGCCATTTCCTTTTAGATCCCTAATACTTCTAATACACAGTGACATTGTAAACTGTGGCACCATTTCGTCTAATTCTGTTGCATCAAACGGTTGAAAGGAGGAGTGTTTGTGTAGAATGAATACCTAGATAATACGAACCAATCACTGACTGACGAGCGTCATGAAATTTTATTGAAAAACCCATATCTACATCCATTGCTACAGCATAATTTCAATTGACAAACGCACAAAAAACACCAAAATAATAAATAAACCGATATTTCTATTCAAAACCCACAATTCACAAGACAATTCCTTCATACACGTATTCTGTATGACCTGAATTTTTCGACCACGTCTGCTTTTTGAAGCGCTAGGTATGCATAGGTGAAACACAAAGTAAACAGCGCTCAAAGCGATTGCGGTGCCGTGTTGATCCGTTCTGTGTCCGCAGGTATGTACCGAGCTTAAAATTTTAGGTTCACATGGCGTCAGTTGTGACTTGTGAAGTCAAAAAAATTGTGTAGTAAATTTTCTCATTATTATCATAACACAGCTGGACAAGTGCCCCACGTGGGGTTGTTGCCATAATCGCCACGCTTGGCAGGCGGGTTGGCGATCGCAGTGTAGCTGTTGCAATTCACTGAAAATGCTGCTGCCCATTCTCTGGTGAGTCCCTTAGTCGCCTCTTACGACACCCACGGGAAATGATGGGATGGTGCTATTCTTTTACGTTCGACACCATACTTAACAAACAGTAAATTCTTTTATAACTTAAAATGTCCGTATTTCAAATTATAGCTTTCATCGTATGACAGAGGAGCTAGTATTTATTTACGGAGAATTCGAAATCGCATTACAGTCGGAAATTGTAAAACACCTCTAATTTCTCTAAACTTCGAAAAGTTTTTTACTTGATTATCACCGAGATGATAAAGCGACTTGAATTTCAACGATTTTTAAGTACGAGAATTAGTTACTAGTAAATAAAAAAATAAGTTAGTGCATTAGATTCGTTAACGTTTAATTTCCTCGACTATCATAATAATCATCATCATCGCACAGGACCGGTTGTTGTGGTGAAATTTGGGGGAGGCCTATGTCCAGCAGTGGACGTTTTTCGGCTTTAATGATGAAAGACCTGAAAATTAACTGTGTATATTAGAAACACAGAACTATACATTCAGTACCTACACGAAATGCCATCGGAAACTGGAATGTTCTAGCACCTAAATGGCAGGCATGAGACCACCAGATTCACAATGTACCCGCGTGGTGGAACAAATTTCTGAAAGCTAATTTTTATTTCAGCTGTTCAGTACATTTTTGACCGAAAGTTCAAAAGAAGAAGGAGGTTCTCAATTCGGTTGCATTTTTTAATTCACTTTTTTATGTTCGTTAGGTACCTCATAACTCCGTCATTTATAAACCGATTTGAAAAAATATTCTATTACGTGAAAGGCTATACACACTTTGTAGAATTATTGTCGGTTGTATTTTTTATCAAAAAGTTTTTTTTGTATGGGGAAGTTGATTTTTTTTCCGATTTCTTAGTTGGTCCAATAATAAAATTTGTTCATAATGATGAGTACAATGACCCTTTTTCAGGTATTGCGTTTATTCTGTCAAACGTTTTATGATGCAAACACAAACAGACACGACAAGCGACTGATACCCCATTTATTATAGAATGGTTCAAATTCATCACCCATTTCTCTCGCTGCGTAGGCAGGCTTTAAAATAGGCATGCTTGTAATTCCTACCATCTCTTGAATAACTGAGAGAGAAATGCCTAGATACTCTAGGTAGGTCAAAGTATAGGTCTGTGTTTGAACTGCCCGCACAGTGGAATGGGGCTAGGCTAGGTCACAGCTAGATTGTACGTAGATGTTCTGTTATTTTTCTGTTTTTTTTTTTTATGGAAGTAAGGCTGAATGAGTGGTTGTTTTGTTATCTCTGAATATTTTTTTTAATACAACCAGAGGCCAAGCTTTTCTTCATTGATAAACCTCCCTTCACAGTTTAATGGAATAATGAAAATGTTAGCAAATGCTTGCTAAAATTATGGAACTTTACATTTTTCACTTTATACTGCCAAATAGCCGTCATGAGAAAATGCATTATAATTGAGAAATACTTGCCATGCTTGGTCTTGGCTTATTTTTCTACTACTGTACATAGGCGTAATAAATTATGGACAAAATCAAACTTCGTATAATTTTCCCACTTCTGGGAATTCCTAGGAAATTCTTCTCTGTGAAGAGTGGACTGGCATCATGGATTGGTAGATGTCACAAAAATAAATTACAACTGATAGTTTGTGCCCCAAGACATGCAGCTAAAATGACCTATGCACTACCACCGACGATTCCGGGGAAGTGGTAATGTTATGTTCATGTAAACGTCCCCGACAGTAAGAAGTAAAAGAACTAATCCTTTCATCTTTAAATCAGCTGTTGTCATATTTTTCTTCAACTCAGTTAATTGACATTTAACGAACTATAATATGCACAAGTAACAACTAAATACTTAAACAACTAGACTAATAATCGCGAAATTATTATGCATAGTTTCGCGATTATTAGTCTAGTACGCGTATAAAAACAAAATAAGTCATTGGGCATCAAAAATTCATCCACATCGCTGTCAATGGCAAAAGTGCCCAGAACACTCTGGTCACGTGAACAGTCGAAAATTTGTTTGCTGATGTCCCGAAAGACTCGGTGAGCACTAGGACCCCAGGGGCCTAATGTTTCAACCCCAAACGGCAAATACATGGCCCTACAATCGGCGATTTTGTTTTTTTCATAATACCAAACCAAATCAATTATTTCAGCAAACAAATGAGGTGCGTGGAAACTTTAGATGTTATGGTAATAGGAAGAATTTATTACTTTCACCGCATTATTCCGTCACCCGAATAATTTCGACAATATTTGTGTTCGGATAGATATGAGAAGGGTATGTTTTGATTCTTATGACGGTATTAAATTGAATCTTTTATTCCGTTGAAGTTTTGTGCTGTTGTGTTTTGTCGGATTCGTATTTGGCGGAAGAATACCGTTTTACCCGGATTGTGACGCGAATGTTTTGGTTTCAGTGTCAGTTTACTTTACATATTCCCAGCAATTACAAATTATTGAAGAAAGGGTTTTTTTTGGGATGGGAAATAATCAAATGATTCATCCGCTCTGGGCGGAGCGGAATGGAGTGTGAGACTCTTACTGACCAAAACCCACCCGTTTTCCTCCAAGTTCCTCCAAATGCCCTTTGCGTTCCAGGGCCGCGATACCCGTTTTTAACAATTCCGTATCAGAAAAAAGGGTACTCACATTCACACAGTAGGTATATACTTCATGAATTTTGAAAAAGTAGCTAAATTACTGAGCCCCAAGCTCTTTGTTTAGATCATCATCTTGCATCACAGTCACCATAATAACGCCAATCTTTTTTAATATTTTTTTCTTTTTCGTGTCTTCAATTTCGGCTTATATTTAAGACCAAATATAATGACCAAGTACCACAGAACAAATGATAGAAGGGTGAGATGAAAGTTCAAAATACACTTCAGAACAAACAGGTACCTAGCAACCACAAAAAACAGACTGAATGAATTCGCTGGTGACTTAACGATTTCAAAACGATGAAATGTGGCTGTTTATGTTTGTCTGTGCTGTATCTAATGTTGACATACATAATATTGTAGCCATTTTTCAAAATAAGAATCAACACTGATTGTGACTCTACTGTGTACCTGTCTCATACGTCTTTATTTAGTTACATATTACAGAATTGTTTACATTTTTAAACCTGAAAACAAGACACAAAGCATAAAAACTTGAAGACGCTTTATATGCAATATGTCACACCAATAAGAACGAATTAAAGCCGTAATAGATGTTTAAACAGAGACAGGTGTTCCCTGACTAAGTTTAATTAAATAAACATTTTGCTGAAATTAATTCTGTGTTATATTATATTAAAATGGCGACGTCACGGTACAACTTTTAAAATTAAAACGTGGATCGTGTGTTTCCCGCTTGGTTGCTAAGGTGTCAGCAGGAGTTGAGATTTGAGGATATTTTTTGTTTCATTCGCAAGAAATATCAAGTGAACAAAGCTTTGACCAAAGTATTTATTTGTTTAAACTTTGTGTGCAATAGTGGTGTATATGGGCGGCCGGAAAATCATCTTTTCAACTAAAATGCGTCTACTGTTGGATATAGGCTTTCTTCAAGCTTCACCACAATGACCGATCTTGTAATTTTTACTTCCAGCAGATACCCGAGATCTTCATCAGGTCATTAGTTTATCCCGGGGAAAACCCACTAACGGTGCGCTTTCAAGGATGCACACCTCTTCAAAACCCACAGGCAATGCGGTTTGAGAATAATGTGTTCAACCCACTACTACTTGCGTATATTGGTCAATTCTTTGAGCTTTGTAGGTAGCCTTGGGTCTTCTGAAGAGTTATAATCTTCTCGAAGAATATTTACCGGTCTAGTATTTGATCACCGCTACGTTACTGAAATGTGGTACTGTTACTGTTTCACTCCCTTATTTTTAAATTTTCCTTATTAATTCCTATCTCAAACGGATTTCAAATCGTGGAAGTCGGGATGAGGGTGATGGGATGCTCTTTCCTAAACCGAAAGTAGGCATTCAATGGCACGGTAGCAAATATACTATGGGTTCTATGTCGTGACTCGTGATTCCGCTGAGAGAAACAGAAAGAGAGACGAAGCTATACAGGACGAAAAACATCATGATATTGGCACGCTTAGCACACTTACTACTTCGCGTTTGTTGCTGTAGTGTGGTTTTTGAATCGAATATTTATATTCTTCTAACTTTTACCCGCGACTTCGTACGCGGATATCCCGTTTTTTCCCTTTCCCGTAGGCATTTTGGGAAATCTTTTAGTGATTCCCTTCACTCCAAGGAACCTGCATGACATATTTCAGCTTTCTAGGACCTATAGTTTCGGCTGTGCGTTGTTTGTCAGTCACTCAGTCGCTCTGACTGAGTGAGCGTCAGTAATGGAAAAGATATATGTATCAGGTATTCATAGGTGGGAGGCAGATCGCAATTATTATTTGATATCTTGATTATATCTCGCTTATTCGTAAATGTACAATATATATTACCACGGTTTATATTATAGTTAACAAAATTTATAATATCGTACACATGTTTTGTGTTCCAATATTGGTTCACCTTTATCTATAAACCCCTAGAGAAATTTGTGGGTAGATCAGATTCTCTATCCAAGAGCTTATTACCGAAGTAGGCAATATTTGATATTAGATAAATGGAATTTCCCTATTAATATCGAGGTTTTGATATTGAATATATTGAACCCGATTATGTTATGTAATATCTAAAGGCTCTAGATGAGAATAATAATGAATGCTGAAAAAAAAGGCAAGTAATTAAGAATTCATTATTGACGACACGGTTGGTGCAGTGGTTGAAGTGATTGACTGCTGCGCTGCGTGTCGCGGGTTCGATCCCCGTACGGAACAAATATTTGTATGGCCTACAGATAGTTGTTACGGGTCTGGCCGTTTGTGTATGTGAGTTTATATGTTTGTAAACGCACCCACGATATAGGAGAAATTCCTAGTGTGGGGCAAAACTATACATACACAAAATAGTACATCTTTAAGCCAAATTTACAAAATTTTTAGGGCAAATATTTTCAACCAAGGTGGAATAGGCACCCGAGCCAAAGGTAAAGCCGTTATGGAGCAGACAACTGCAATAATAAATCAATCAATCAATAACTTTATTTCGAACAAGAGTCCGTATGGGTTAGAAGCGAGTACTTAGGAGCTATACGACTTTACGAGAAAACAGTTGTAATTACATAATTAGTATTATTATTAAAAATCAAAACCACAATGCCCATCATTCAACCCCCGTCATTCAACGCCGTTTTTCAACAATTTTCTGGAAGTACATTTTCATAAACAACAATTTCTAAAACAAAATATTTTTATTAAAACAATTTAACCATGAATTTACCTTCACATAGAACCTTTATTAAAAGACAGCAATCGCCTGTTGCATTTGCTAATGGAATTAAATCTATCTTGTTAATATGAAAGTAACTTTTTCCCGCGACTTCGTACGTGCATATCCCTATTTTCCCGTTTCTGTAAGAATTTCGGGAAATTTTCTCTTAGCTTACACTACCCAAGAAACCCAAATGCCAATTTTCAACTTTCTACGACCAGTAGTTTCAGCTGTGCGTTGTCTGTCAGTGACTCAGTCAGTAACGGAAGAATTTTATATATGTATTAGGATTATAGAGATAAAGTAATAAGTGAAGTACTTTTCGATTATCAAACAGAAAAATCTCGTCACATCAACATTCCAAGAAACGAAACTCTTTTCGTACAAATACATAAAATCAATTTGAACAGTACGTTAGTCCACAAAAGTCTTTGTGCCTTTTCATAAGTGATCCATACAATTTGGAGTCGGAACTATACGGACAGGGGTACGTCACCGAACATGAGTAATTTATTAACTTTATGTTGCCAAAACATGTTTACGTGTATCCTGAATTACGTAAATAGAATCAAGCTTCAGTATTTATGTCTATGTATGTTTTTGTAAGGATGAGACCACGCTCCGAGCATTTGTTAAGCCTACTTCTCTCTCTTGCGGAATTTGTTCGAAAGAGTCACCGCGACCTTGGAACGCAAAGGGCTTTAGAAGAAACACGGATGGGTTTTAAGCAGTAAGAGTCTGACACGCCCTTCCGCTCCACCCAGAGCGGAAGAAGTCATTTGATGATTTCCCATCAATAAAAAAAACCCACTTCTCAAGGAGTTGCCCAACTGAACAGACTTTTTTTTTCTGTAAAAAAATGCTTGTCTGTTAAGTCGGTTTACGGACGATAGTTTAACGTGACAACTTCATAAGAAAACATTGATAAAATTATCGTAACGTTACAATGAGCGTAACGTTACAATGAGTCATCCTTTTTCGTGCGTGCAGCCGGCGTTCATCGATTTATTAGACGTTGTCACGTCAAAATCTTACAGTGACATCTTAAGGTGCTCCCTCAATTGGAGCATTCGCCTGTAATGTAACGTTACTGAGTCGAGTTTTACATCAGTGAGGGAGGAGAATCGAGCATTTCAGTGCGCAACCTGTAATGTTACCCTAAGACTAGCGTCTAACACACATCCGTCGACATGAGTCCGCATCCTCAACACTTTCATAAGATAATAAAACAATGAGCGCTTTGTCTGAAAAAATCAAAATCAAAAGTCATTCAAATTAGGCTGAGTGCCAGCACATATTAGACAAATCAACTAAATGCTCAAAATCGAATCTAATGTTACATTACAGACAAATGCTCTTCAGCCAGCGAGGCAGTACTGTAACGTAATGCTCAAAATCGAATATGAAATGTTACATTACAAGCGAACGCTCCAGGTGAGGGAGCACCTTAAGGCGAATGGACCTTGAAGTGAGCTGTCAATCTACCTAGTGTTATAGAACCCGATTCAATCTGTTTGCAGATTTAAAGCTAGTAGATTGACTTCTCACTTTACGTAAGTGTTTACGGTAAAATGTTTACAGAATAGTTCTGCAGATAAACCTTTGAAAATTTGACCAAGCCAGATACATGCAATTCTAGGACGTCGTCCTAATGGCTAGTTAACACTGTTCGAGCTAGCATACGAGTCAGCTTTCTGAGTAGCTGCAGTGCAGTAACTTGCATCGTATGGACGTATCTTACGTGTTACTGCACGTGCGAGTTTTGATTTCACTTGCCTGCTCACCTGACAGTAACTCGCACATGGCTGCAGCTCGGACATCACTCGCATCATTGCCCTGGACCTGTATTGTTCGTGTTCAGTGCCTCGCCTGAGCCTGGCCAGCTACTATCATCGTGGA
The DNA here is from genome assembly GCA_002192655.3 of Mamestra configurata. Lineage (NCBI taxonomy): Eukaryota > Metazoa > Arthropoda > Insecta > Lepidoptera > Noctuidae > Mamestra > Mamestra configurata. Next base: position 61,904 of record NDFZ01004909.1, read on the forward strand.
GACAGCTAAGCCGAGCAGAGCTACTGGCATTACGAGTATCGTCTACTGTCTAGTCAGCAGCTCGCACTGTGTAAACCAGCCAAAATAGAAAGCAATCAACGCGCGGAGACACGATCGTCATTTGTTCGGCCAAACCGAAAGGCCCCTCTGTCGTCGCGAAAACGAGTTCGGGTTGACTGTACGCGATGATTGCGTTTTCACGTGATGATGATGATGTTTCTAATAGAAATAGTGAGAGTGTTTTGTTTCAAAATTATTTTGTTTCTGCGTATCGGCGTGACGCCATAACACGGACTATTATACGAGGAATTTCGTGTATCTTGTTGTTGTGATGTTTGCCACCACACAAACAAAGAAAAGCTTTGTAAATAAGGGAATTAGCCAACAGAATATTTTTGGGAACTACTAAATGCTTGCCTGATACGGTCACACACTGAATAGATGTAGTGAGGTCCGGTGAAGTCCATTTGAATACTCTTCGTGCGCGAAATCTCGCAGTGTGGACACGCCTTTAGATGTTTCTATTACGCTACCATTGAAAGGAATTATAGCTAATGGAATTAATTCCGGCCCAATAATACTGAAGGAGTATTGTCAGTGAGTTCTCATTATCTGTCAATTCGTAGAATTTGTTATTATAATAACCATAGACGTTTCCGGTAACAATTGAAAAAATACTACATTTATGATGTGGCTGCATACGAAAAAAACGAATCACGAATGGTGTATTTACAAACATTGGTTTTATAATACATAACATGTGTTCGTTCCTAACGAATTGGTTTTAGACCGATGTACTTTTTTTTTTAAAGATGGGAAGTCATCAAATGTCTTCTTGCACTCAGTAGAGTAAAAGAGCGTGTCAGACTCTTACTAATAAAAACCCATCCGTGTTCCTTCAAAAGCCCTTTGCGTTCCATGGCCGCGGTGACTCTTTCGAACAAATTCCGCAACCCAGACAGGATCTGGCCTCAGTCGGGCCCGTAGCCCTCCGGGCCTGGTTGTTATCGGTTACGTAGTGATTTAAAAAACGACCCTGACAGATGTCAATTTGACTTAACACAAAGTAAAAAGACGGTCTAGTCGAATCAATTGAGGACTTGTGATACACTTGAAGTATAATACAGTAAAGAGTCATTGAATGATTAGTGCATAATGACCCACGTATTCGGTGGAAAGACCTCCAAAATTTTTGAAATAGGGTATTTGACTAAAAAATCTTATTAGGCTGACAGATAGATTTCCATAAAATATTGGACACGTATTTTTTCTTTTGTCACGTCAACAAAAAATTAAGACCGTACAGTGCGTTTAAAACTCGTGTGACGTCACTTATCAGCACACTTTTTACTGGAAAGTGACGTGACAAGCCCCCACTCTCTTTAATACGTTTTCTTCGTATTTTTTTTTTATTTGATAAAATATAAATACGTATCCATTGTTTTTCGATAATCTAACTGACGGACTAAATAGAATCATATTTTTTTAACCCAGTCAAAATCCGTATTCCTAGTTGGTCCTATGGTAAAAGGTCATCATTTTCATAAGTACACTTAAACTCCCTTACAGTGTATCCCTCGTTTAACTTAATACCTTTCATATACCTAACGTGTAATACATAGTTAATTACTTTTAGCCGTGTTTGCTTTCGGTTAGAAATTGGCGGTTATAATTATCTTTACTGAGTCAAAGCCACACGCTTAATAAAATTAAGCATGTATGTGTATCTATAATACTTATATACTAATATTCTAAATGCGAAAGTTTGGATGTTTGGATGGATGTATGTTTGTTACTCAATCACATCAGAACGGCTGCACGGATCTTGATGAAATTTGGCTCAGAGGTAGATTATAGTCTGGAATAACACATAGGATAATAACCTTTTTATCTCGGGAGTATGTTCCCTTGGGATAACTTTCCACATACACGCGAGTGGAGCTGCGGGCGGCAGCTAGTAATAATTAATAAATGGCTTTAATCAGTCTTCTTCAGTATTTTGTTTTTACATATGTCCGCTGGATGTGGATCTTTTTTCGTAAGTTTTATATTCCTTTTGTATGTCTTTTTATCGTTTAGGAACTGTTCAATTAAACGATGATTAAGAGATAAAACTTGGTGTTTATATATCACAAATACCCTTAATAATAATCGTACATTTATGTGACTATATCGGGCACCGGCTAGAAGAGTACTGCTGGTCCCATGAGCGGAGCGGCCGTCCGTGCATCAATATAAAATGCCGCGTCAACGATATTGTAACCTTGTGTCACTACATTCCATTGGATCTTTTTTCAGTCCATGCCGGATGATTGGAGTTCTTTTGAAAATGCATACATGGGCTTTATATGTACGTGTACATATATTACAATTAATGATAGGTAGGTATTTTCTTGATTTAATGCCTATTCATGGCTCAAGTTAATGCAAATGAAAGATAGCGAAGCAAATGGTGGACATCCCACTCACAAGCACAAAACTTTTAAGGAATATATACTTTAATTTTATTGTGCGTGCAGCTATGGAGCGGGATTCCCTGCAAAGTCTGTGTTTCCTGATAGCTACAACCTGGACCATCGTCGATCATATCATGGTTTGCCATCAGGTGAGAAAAAGGTCAAAGAAAACCTTATCAAAAAGAAATACTCTCACTCTCAACTCCACGATCTCATCCCACCGGCCCCCTTCTACCATCGCACATCTAGACGCACTGCAAGTTACCATCCCTAACTTGTTGCTATTCCACCAATTCGCACTAAACGTTTCCAAACGTCTTTTATAATGCGCACAGCAAAGGAGTGGAACTCTCTGCCTGCGTCTGTGTTTCCGAACGCATACAACCCTAATCTCTTCAAAATTAGAGTGAACAGGCTTCTTCTGGGTAAGCTCGCTCCATCGTCGACTTTGTCTCTGTCATCTATGACCTAGACTAGAGTCAAGAGCAAACTCATATTAAATAAATTTAAAAAAAAAATGGTTTTATTAGGTAAGAGGATAATGATGATAATGAATATGAATAATAAAATATGAATACGCGGCTGCACTAAGCTGTTAAATGAGGCGCACTCCGTTTCATCAACCGTATAGCAGAATATATAGATATATTTTGTTGTACTCTGGGTGGGTTTATACTGAGAGCTCTCTTTGAAATAAGTGTTGGTCCTAGTGTGACATAGTTAAGGTGTTTTTAGTAGCAATAAGTACATATAAAGGTTGACTGGTAGAGAATGCCTTGATGCATTAAGTCCGCCCATGTACCACTATTGTACATAAAGTTTAAATAAATAAATAAATATGATCGAAAATATTATTAGTAGACCTGTTTAATTGTAGTTGTAAAAATAGTTGTCTACATTATCGCATTAATACATAAATAAAATATATTTTTTATAATTTGGTTCATTGCCACAAACTCCGAAAACAGACGTTCTAACTCAAAATAGTAATCAATTTCTCAGACGGAAGAACAGAAACTGGGTCAACAATCTGAGACCATATGTTAAAGACCTAGTCTTATCAACAAACTTCAGGTCCTAACTGGAATATCAGTGTTAGCCAACTCAAGTATAGCAATTAAGTATAGGGTTCACGTAAACCACGTATTTATGTACTAAGTTTGGTCTATTCATGTGTTATACTATCCTATAATTTGTAATGTTGTAAGTTGGAGTAATGGGAAGATAAATTATCGACTTACGGTAAAGGATTGTCGGGAAATTTAAGAGTCAGTCTAAATTACTCCAGTGTGCCGAGTGTGTATATTAATGCTGATTGATTTTAGGTTCATCACCATCACTTCCTGTGTCATTAGAGGCGACAAAGGGACTCATCAAAGAATGGGCAGCAGCATTTTCTGTACGTTGCAACAGCTACACTGCGATGTGCTAACCCGCCTGCCAAGCGTGGCGATTATGGCACATGGATTATGGCCTCTTAAGGGAGGCGTATGTCCAGCAGTGGAAATTTTTTCAGCTGATATGATGATGATGATTTTAGGTTCTGAAAAAATATTTTTCATTTTAAATTCGAGATGTAAATTGCTTTGTTGTACCATAATTTAACTATCATCATCATCATCCACAGCCCGCTACGGAGCATAGAATCTCTCTTTTCTTTCCCCGCCTTCCTATGCCAGCCTCATCCAACTAACTACTGTTATCAAAAGAAAACACATGCAAGAAACAATAATGACAACAGATGATAATGACTTTAACTCTAAACAGAAAAAAGTTTTTGGCAAATAAAATTCAGGACGTCTGCACCATAATATGTGAAAACGATAGTTTACCCTTAATCTATCAAAACATTAATTTTCTCTGTCCAGGTTGCGGAATTTGTTCAAAAAACTCACCGCCCCTTGGCTTTAGAAGGAACATGGATGGGTTTTTAGTCAGTAAGAGTCTGACACGCCCTTCCGCTCCACCCAGAGCGGAAAAAGTCATCTGATGATTTCCCATCCTTAAAAATAAAGAAGATATTACTAGTTGATATATAATACAATCAATGAACTTTTATTTATTATTTATTACCCATATACTTTATTGTACACCACATAACAAACACAGTAAAAACGTTTAAAAAACAAGTGTGCAATGGGCGGTCTTATCTGCAATCTCTTACAGACAACCTTTGGATGGACTGAACGAAAGAAGTTAGATTTAGGGCGGTCAGTCTATAAACATCATAAACAATATTAATTAGACATAATAATACAAAATGCACACAATTCTAAATAATATACTATTTAATAAATACGCCATGTTACTTTCCATATTGAAAGCCAAATTTAATTAACGCTACCAAGAAAATACCTTCCCGACAGCATTCTCCTTCTAATAATTATAATAATAATAATTTCACCCATCTAACTCAATGTATTATATAACTAGCACTGTTAATTCAAATGTAACCAATACGGCCATCATTATATGAACCAACTAACGTAATAGGCGTACAGCGCAATCGAGTTGAGTCTATAATTAAATTCGAAGGATAATATATCAACTGTATTGTTGTGATAAGATTTGCATTAGTAATTGAACAAGGAGTTCCTATCTGTAGCTTAATTTATAGGTGACTAGATGGCATCGGTATAGCAAAGATCGCTTTTAGTTATAAAGTGCTTTTAGAAAGTAGTCTAACGGCCGGTTTCAATAACGTCCGACCTTTGACGAACTGTCAAATTAGCTACCAACAGTAGCTAAAACGTCAAGTTTGCCTTTAAACCGTTAGACGATTTATGTCTCATTCTGCTAGCAGTAGCGTGGCGACGGCCCTGGTTAAATCCATGGTCCGGAGCGAGGAGGCTTGGGAAGCGGTCACCTCCTACTGTGAAGTAGTAATGCTAGCGAAGGAGGAGGCGGGCCGCGCGTGGGAAAGACCAGGTCTTCGCCCCAACCGCCGCTACAGAAGAAGACGCCCAGGGCGTCGGGAGTCGCAGGGCGATCCCCGGCCACCTTAGGCGCGGGCATGCGAACGGCGAGCGTTGGGTGGCTCGATGTCCAATCACCACCAGGCCCGGGTCGATGGCGCGTTGTGTTCCACGCTCGTCTCAAAGAGATGACAGCATAGAAGACGGGGCCCGCTAGGGCCAGAGCCTGCCAGGGTTGTGGAATTTGTTTGAAAGAGTCACCGCGGCCCTGGAATGCAAAGGGCTTTAGAAGGAACGCGGATGGGTTTTAGTCAGTAAGAGTCTGACACGCCTTTCCGCTCTCCCCAGAGCGGATGAAGACATTTGATGATTTCTAAACCACAAAAAAAGCGTGGTGACGGCCACTCTAACAATGTCAAGAATCAATCCTATTGACACGCTGATTTATATATGCTGATTTAAATAGTGTATTTTTTTGAAAAAAACAAATTAGTCCATCAAATAGATTTCCAAAATATATTTTTAAATATATTTTTTCTTTTTCACGTAAACAAAAAATGAAGACGATACTATGCGTTGAAAATACGCGTGAGGTCAATATGATGATACAATTTTTACTAGCGACGTGGCGTTATAACAATTTGCCTAGAGCTTCAAGACAAAGTACCATTTTATCACCGATGACAGTTTTGGAAACTTCCAAAATGTATGGGATTGATTTTGCGCTACCAAAATCTCACGAGGTCAATCCCAAATATTTTGGATATCTGACAATCGATTTTGCAGATAAAATGTCTTTTTGTCTTTAGCTCTCCTAAAATAGATGACATTTAGCGTTCGCCCACATATATATTTTGGTGTTATAGTTATCTCTAAGAACTAAGCAGAATTTCAAGATAATTCTAAATATAAACCTTGTATTAATCAATACAGTCGTATTTCTTGAGTTAACGTTTATAAGTAATGCGTGGGCAATGGGGATTGGAGTTTCATCAGTAGTATTACTTAAACTGATAACTGAAAATGATTATGTTACCTATTTATAGTTAATTGATTAATCAGAAATATGGAGGGAAAGAAAACCAAGAGACTTAATCGTTTACGGAGCAAAAAATAAGCAAGATCTGATTAAAGTATATGAAATTATTAACGTAACTTAATACAAGTAAACGACCCACTCACACACATAAAGACTCTCCCATACCTACACGTACATTCACACACCCAAACACATACAACCACACACCCATAACACTCATGTACACTCATCAACACATTCACACTCGTGCACATGCACACACACGTTCACATAATTATATTTTGTTTTACTACACCCATGTACAGGTTTTACTGTGTTTTAAGTATGTACCTACTGTTGTGAAGGAGTGGAGTCTTTTAATACAGTAATTTTGCTTAAATGAAGACTCCAAACCCAATATTGTTTGTGTATAACTTTTGGACACGATAAACTTATTATTATTTTTCATTTACTTTCGTGCCCATATTACGTGAAATGTCTTTAAAAAAAACATGCGGGCAGTCTTTTGGGACTGCAGATGGAAGTGAAAACTAAGCTAAAGCGTTCGGTGATGATGACGCAAGTTCCATGATTTTTGTTCAACCAAAAAGTGCTCAACGCGCCTAAAGAAGTTTTCACTTCAAAAATATTTTCTGACGTGCAACTACAGGCCGCAGGTTGTCACAGAATGTTGGAGGGAGATCGTCCAGAAGTTTATTCGCATGTCACAACACTCCAACGACTGATGAAGATAACTGATTACTGATAGCTAATGCTTGTTTTCAATCTTGAAGATGAGGTGGAGTTTGTCGATGATCAATCATACTATTTACAAATATTTGAAAAAAATATTCAAAAAAAAATTAACAATTTCTAAAGCGTCTACCTAAGGTGCTACAGTGATGCCTGTTCAAAAATATACTCAGGCATCAATTAGAAGCAGATTAAATTTCGTATCCTTTCAATTAGGTAGACAAAATAACACATTATTGACTTTGAATGTCAAACAATCCTCCTTCAAATTGACTCAACATGATCTCAAACCTATTGCCGGAAGCTCGCATACCAAATTATATTTCGCTTATTAGATTAATTAACGGGACATTAGTAACGCTATAATTAATTTATCTATACGTTAGGTATGGTGAATTATTAATAAAAGCGTTGGTAACGTGATAGTTGAGATGTTATAATGGCGAGAGATATATTATGTACATGATAATAATAGTAGGTAGAGGGAGATAATCATCAGAAATACGTTGATTTTTTTCATATTCATAATACTTCTATAGTAGGACAACTCGACTCCCGAAACGACTAATCTCAACTAGAAAAGGACAGACTTGTGATGAAAAGGGAGAGGGAGACTTTTTCCCAGCAGTAACATTACCTTTCGCTTTATTTTTTCCGCTATTACATATTTGAAATTTATAAGTACAATAATTGGTATCGTATTAATGTATTTTATGTTATAAGGTTTAATTAGTTCAGAACGAATCTAAAAATCATCAATCTAAATCTATCTCCTTTCGTTCAATCCATCCAAAGGTTGTCTGGAAGAGATTGTTTTGTGCGATAAGATCGCCCGTTGTACACTTGTTTCTATGATTTAGTGTCCAGCCGGTCGATTCTGTAAACATGTCAACCAAACAAATCCATTCAAAGTTTGTCTGTAAAACATCGCTTTTAGCAATAAGTCCGTCCATTGTGTCATTCTTAGGAATGTTAACTTTAATTATCTATCTTTTTGTTATAAGGGTTCTGAATGAATTAAATTTTTGTAACATGGTTCATTAACACTATAGACTTCTTATAAGTTTTCGTGTAATCTAAGGTGATCTGCATTTTTTGAATATTTTTTTTAATTTTAGGCACAGTTGTTTCGGAGGTAAGGGGAATGGTCAGTATCGTACAGTTTGAAAAAGTACTATAAAGTTAGTTCGCTATATCATAATCAAATCGAATTCAAAACCATTGTTAACCTATCTATCTCAGAATGATACTACCACCCACATCTGAACCAACTACGAAATGCGCGAAATTCTAGAATAATGCTTCTCAATTTAAATTTTTCAATAAAAATAGTAGGTACCTACGTATTAAAAGTTGTCGTACCCTCCAACTCTATTAATTCGGGCGGGTGCATAAAACACGTCGGGTGGCAATTTCATTCGATTCATAATGGAAAATTTCTCCTTGAAAATATATTTTTGGGAGTGTATAATAAAATCAATGGTATCGGTTTTTGCGTGGGCAACAAAATGGGTGGCAAATCCGTTTAAATTATTGTTCTTTATGTTTTCGTACAAGTCATCATCTGCCTAGCATTTTCCCAACTATATTAGGGTCGGCTTCCAGTCAAACCGGATTCAGCTGAATACCAGTATTTTACGTGGAGCAGCTGCCTACCAGACCTCCACAACCCATAAACTGGGTAACACGATACTCCTTGGCAAGACTGGTGTCAGATTATCTGATTTCTGACTATCCGTAATGACTGCTAAAGATCTATAAATGACAGCCGGGACCAACGGCTTAACGTTTTCGTACAAGTGCGAAGTAAAATGCGAAGTAAGGTCTTGATAGTGTTACATTGAAAATAAAGCCCAGTTCGTGTCCTGGCAATCTCTGTCCAAGTTTTAATTACTAATTTTGGCAGTATTTATGTATTAGTAAATAGAAAGAAAGAACGAAAAAGTATTTAATTGCCACAAATCGACATACCTACCACACACATAATATTAATTTTCTTAAACTAAACCCTAATCGATTGTGTAAGTAGTTCTTAAATTATATTAGTAAAGACACGTTAAAAACTAAATAAGAAAAAAATAAAATGAAATAATTACAAAAGTATGAGTAGGTATGCATGTCGTGGTTATGGCAAAAGGGCTTCCACTCAGCATAATGCTGTGCCGTGGGGGACCCACAGCACGGCACTGATTTTCAGTGGTCGCCTAGGACATGCCGTACGGTAAATAAACCATATATTCTTAAAAGCTGAAATTCTTTTATACGTTTTCAGTTTTCATTAAATGTTTTACTGGAATTTAAAAGGTCTAGCTTTATGTCTTCATTATTAAAATACTGAGGTTTAAAAAGAACAGATTAGGTTTTATTTCAGCGTCAGTCCCGCTTCATAATGAAAACCGAAAAGAATCACTTCTCGCATTTCACTACGAAATTTATCCACCCGTATCGCATTAAAACTTAAGAATCCTTTAAAAATCAGATTAAAACCTTCTTTTCAAAAAAAGCAGAAATCCAAAAAAAAAACAGCTTCGCTTGAATAACGACTTTAAACACAAACGGTCCTCATCTTCAGATATATATTTTCTTTTAGTAAAAAATCTTACGGAACTCTTATTGAATGAAAATCCTCGTGAAAAATTCTCAGATGTTTTTTCAGGGATCTTGCCGGTTTAAACCCGTATTGTAAGCGAGACTCTTAAATCTGGTGCTGTGAGTACAACATTAACGGTAGAAGCCTTCGAAATAATGGGTGTTGAGTAATTCGAGCACTGAGATAAAATGGTAACATTTTCCTGTATTAACAGCATGTTTAAAGCCGATCCCAGAAAATAAACGTAGGAAGTAGTGATTTTCTCGCCATTTCAGTACATTACGGTAATCCTATGTATACTGTGTTAATACAAGGTAAATTCCCAGTCTTCATCATGACCATCATTTCAGCCGACGTTCACTGTTAGACCTAGGCCTTCTTCAAGCGTGACCATATCGACAAGTCCGGTTTTTTTCACATCGAACGGATACTCGTCTACCATACTGGAGCCTCTGGATAGTATATAATGGCATTTTAAAAATAACGGTGAACGTATGGGCTTTACATGCGCTACCGAAATGTCACGTGCACTATTCCTTACATTTTTAACCGACTTCAAAAAAAGGAAGGAGGTACTCAATTCGGTTTTTTTTATGATCGTTTTCTCATAACTCCGTCATTTATCTCCATCTTTTTTCATGTGAAAGGATATACGTTTCGATTGGTCCCATATAAATTTCATCAAAATCGGTTCAGTAGTTAGGTTTTAAATCAAAATAGCTGGAAAAAATATGTCATCAAAGTTAACGAAATTGCTTATTTGCTTTCCTGTGACTTTCCAGCGGTGGTATTAGGTGTGGGGTAAAAATACCACCGACTTCCAAATGAAAAAAAAACACTACGACGTGTTTCTTTGTATTTTTACACCGACTTCCGAAGTAAAAGTAATTTTGTATTTATGGTTGTCTTTTTTTGTAAAAAGGTTTTGACAATAACTATCGCCAAGCTGCCAGGGTTGTGGAATTTGTTCGAAAAATTCACCCCCTGGAACGCAAAGGGCATTAGGAGGAACACGGTTGGTTTTAGTCAGTAAGTGTCTGACTCTCCCTTTCGCTCCACCCAGAGCCGAAATAACCATTTGATGATTTCCTATCCTTAAAAAAAGCCATTATATCATGTTGTCTAAAACCCACTGTCATTGGTCTTCATTCTCAGATGTACTTTAATAATATTGTAATTTATGTTGGCATTGTAAACTATCATTTTTAACGCCAGAGCATAAAAGCATCGGCGTACCTCCGACGCCAAGCCACAAATTCGCTGTACTTTTTGTCACATATTTGTGACGTTTGGCGTACAGAGAGCACGCGCTTGCTTGTCATGTGTATATGCCAATGGCGTTCAAAAGGTTAAATAATTCCATGGAATACATTTCACCAGATTTAGCTTAAACTTGGACTAACAAAAAGAAACTTGAATATTTCGGGCCCGTTGATTCACGCCGAGCGCACTCCTTTTGGCAAAGCCCTCTCAAGATTAAAGCCCTAAACAGAAATCACGAAAAGGCTCACAGTTCGGGAGGCTGGACACATTTTCCTCACTGTTTTGATTAATGACTCTCTTTTAAACGCCTTTTATGCTTTGAAACGCTCCCCACGGCACTGTTTAAAGGTTAGGAGTATCTGCTTCTTTGAACCTTTTCTTTGCTCCTTAATTAAGCGCTAGCTTGAAGCGTGAAAGTTTTAATTGAAGGTCAAATATATCTTTCTGCTCACAAAAGATACTTTTTGTCCTATTCTTTTTGATGATTATGAGCTCTGAAGACTGGTTAATCAACTTTTACTGAGTGAAGATGGAAATGTGGACAATTTTATTGTTAAAGCTAGAACTTAAATGATTTCCAAATGTTATTTTTTTTTGCAACAAGGCAAACTCTTCTAGACGAGACTAGTTCCTTCTAGTTTAATGGCTTCACCGTATTGCAGGATTTTTATCACTCGATAGTTAAGTTTGATCGCCAAACGGGATGAGAATATATGGGAGTACGCGTTCACCAACTAAGCTAACGGTCAATAAAGCAGTCAAAGGAGTGAACTTGGCAGACTAATGGCTGATAGTCATAGCAGTGTTGACTACTAAACGTGTGCTATTCATAGAGATGCACATGACAATGTTTACTACATTATTGTAAGTAAACAAGATCCAAAAACATAACCATATAAAATTTAATAATAATATATCTAAAAAAACCATTGAGATCCTAAAGTTTCCATTAACTGAGCAATCAACAAATAAAATTCCAATCTGTACAACCAAACGCTAGAGAATTTAAATCAAGAAATACTTGAGATGATCGTTATAAATCTGGAGCAGACAATAAAGTGAGAATAGCTGCTAACTAAATAAGATCTAAATTTGAAGTCGAAATCAATGACAAAGGTAAGAAACTTTCACTTAAAAGTGAAAATTTCGTTACAATCGAAGTATCTAAAGCCAACATTGAGAATCCTTTACCTAACTTTGAGAAGACAAAAAAATCTATACAGTTAGTTTATTTACAGTCAACGCGTTTATTGAAAACCCTGTGAGGGAAGACTCAACCGATAATTGCTTTTCCATTCTCCATCAGCTTTTTGTTCGTCGCGACATTACCCAGACGTCGAATCAATTCTTGCCGAGGTTAATTTATTTATTAGCATATAGAGAGAATTTTCAAACAGCTCCTGTAAAGAATCGGCTGGTTTATAGGAAAATTGAGGCTCTTTTTATCACGTTTAATTTGCAGCTTGATTTGTGTTTCTTTGCTTTTTAAGAGGGGAATGGATAATTGAATTAATCACAGCTTCAGCTGAAGAATGAGTTTTAAAGTGAGGTTGGTTTCGAATATTTAGGGTAGTCTAATGTACCCCAAATTCGAGACCAACACGTAAATGAGAGGTTGACATGGGAACGACAGCAGGCGCAACATTGAGAAGGAACGTGATCTGTGGAAGGATCTAGGGAGGTCTATGCTAGAAAAATATATGCTGTGGATAACGGTGTGAGTTTCACATTTATATAATATCTTTGTTTATATTATTTGCGCAGATATAATGTGTTACTGTTTGTTTGTCCCAAATAAATAAAAATATAAAACTAAAACATAACTTACACCCTACCGATCTCTTGTACTTTTATTAACAGTTGTCAACAATTTAATGTAGCATTTTGATCTCTTTCGTTTTTATGTAAAGTAAATATACATAAAGATTTATTCAAACATGGATTCGCGAAGTACTGTCACTATTTACGTATGCTTTCAACGTTTATTAATTTTGTTTCGTATTGTAAAATATTTTATGTTCATGAATTTAAAAGTTGTATGTTCCAACATATAAATGGTGCCAATAATGCGATGGCTACAGCAAAAGCATTTACAGCGGTAGGATTTCATTTTTCCAATTAACAATATTCTTTATAAAACATCAAAGAACAGGGATCAAAGTTTATATTAAAATTCCCTGAACCCTTCCTCCATTTTTAAATCTGAATGTTTATTTTTACAAGAGACCTCACACTTAAAATATTTTATGGGTTTTTTTACGAATCTGGTCTTTTAACCCTTAAGTAGAATATTTGAAAACACCGTTGTTGAGTTTAGTCCGCCAAAAAAAACACAAACAAAACAAACAAAAACACGTGATAGATAAACACTTATGTGTAAATATTCTTATCAAATAAAAATGAATCTTAAAGATACCGGCTCACACTAACTTGATTCCTATGAATCACTAGGAACATCTAACCGTCCAAAGGCTGACATTTCGAAATACGAAAACAATAAGAGACGTAGCACGAATATTGTTTCGCACAAAGATATTCGCAGGAACGTCTGCCCCACCTTCCGTTTCCGTTCGGATACAGCCGTATTGTTACAACTGATCCACGGAAGGGATTCAGGGCTTACCCTCGCCTTTTTGTGAATGGAATTTATTATGTTATAATTTTTGTATTTAAGGGGGAAATTAAATTAAGGGAACCACCTTTGATGTATGAAAACTGAATCCAATTTCGGTTCACATTTTGAAGGAAATGTCGAACATCATTTTGAGGATTTAGAGAAGGAAGGTTCTTGATAAATTTGGGTTCGAAGACGCCATAACGGTTAAGGTTCCGTAATCCTAAGTAGTGTAAATTACTTTGTTAGTGACTGATGTAAAGTTTAGTGCGGTCTGTTATAGTTAAACCTACGATTAATAGCCGGATTACTATGTTAGCAAATAATCCTATTACCCTAGTTAATGATTAAGTATTTGTCTATTAATGTGGTAGTAATAGTGCCTTTACATCTTGATTTGATTCTCAAAATCGTAGAAGTAGACATTATTTAATTAAACTTTATGTACAATATTGGTACATTGGCGTACTTAATGCATCAAGGCATTCTCTACCAGTCAACCTTTGAGATATAAAGACTATACTATGGTGGGTGTACAATAAATAAAAATCAAATTTTAAAAATGAATTTTAACTTATCAACTGAATTAAAAATTAATGACGGTAAAACAGAGATAGAACTTGTTATATTAAGACAAAATTTATTACAAGACGTTTTTCGAAAAAGATAGTTCAACAAAAATAAATAGCAAGTTCACACAAAAAGAACTAGGTACAAAAACCGCTTACAAACTTAAAGAAAATCCTTTTTCATAATAGCATCACAATGTAGAAACTTTCTAACAAACTTAAAAGTGCGAAGAGCCCAACTGAAACCTATTTCTTTCCGATGCCTATTACCAAACAAATATTTGTTTGGAAACAGGAGCAAAACCCGCGAACAGGGAACTAAGTTTTTTATTCAACAGAGTACGTATGCAGTGGAACGGTGAAGTTCCGTACTATGTATAAAGTAAATTTAAAGTTGGGATGCGTCTTGTATACAGTGTATGGGCGCGAAGCGACGAAAAATACGCTGTGTGTATCGTGCTGAGATGTATTGGCAGAAGTTTTGCGGGTGTTTTAGATATCTTAGTACTCTGTTTCTCTTGTGGGGTTTGATGTTAGGTATACATATTGTTGTTGAATAGTACTGAAGATGTTGCATCGATAAAATCCTAACTTATTTTATAAATGCGAAATAGGTTTTGCGAAAAGGAATTGTCTAAAATCTTTTGTAACGTGAGCGAAGCTGTGTGCAAAATTAATTTATAAAATAAATTGTAAACAGTAGAATGATTTTCTTAATATCTACTAAACTAACTAAACATAAAGGCCAAATAGTAAAACCAAGTCGATAAGCTAGGGCAAAATATAGGAATATATCTATAAATGATTTCTAATTATTCAAAAAAAAAAACTTAAATCGTACTCTTCAGTTTCATATTCCAACATAAACAACAATCACGGTATCAGTATTTATAGCACCTGAGAACGACACAGCTGCAGAAACCACAGATAGTAATAAATGTTGCAAATCCAGAACCACTTGATACAATTTCCCACATTTCTTTTTCAATTTCACAGTCACAATAAAATATGTAGATGAAGCAGTTTTTTTACAGCAGAACAGTTCTTGGGACGAGGAAAATCTTTTGATTCTGGTTAACAAGAAAATGGAGCGCTGAATCTCGTTATCTTCATGTCCAATCAATTATGGGCGGCAGCAGAAAAAGCTAATTGCGTATTTATTGCTGTATTATTCGTAGCTGAAGGCTCTTCCCGTTTTATGTTAAGTATTATACTGGTCGCTTTCAGCACTTTTCAGACTACTGAAATTACAAAAAGGTACCGACGTAAACCAGATTTTACTCACATAAAGGCAGTGAATTATAAGACTGTTAGGATCTAGAAAAATAATGTGGCAACAAGATGCTAAATCATAGGATTCATAGCTAATGGCCTGGCATAAAATATGTCTGCTGTAACTAAAAACGTGTGCGTGAAAAGAGAGATTTTTTCCCTGTTACCAAACGCACACGAACAAAACAGCTGTCAGCTCCAAAAATAGAACAAAAGCTCAATTTTTGCAGCACAAAATTCTAGTCGGATCCAACAAGGAGAAGTGAGATAAGTTTAAAATTCTATAAAAATCATTTGTACGACTGCGCACAAATCCGGATCCGCGTTCCGGACTCTAGGAGTGAATGGAAATCGAGGGGAAAACAACGCCCGCTCGGGCGGAAAGGATTTTTCTGATTCGTATGGAGACTGTACGTAAGTTGGGGGACAGGTGTACACTTGCGATTAGTCGGCGAAATACTTATTTATTTATTTATTTATCATTATAACCAACTTGAATTAACAGTTTAAAAAACCACACAAAGTAGGTAATTGGTCAATCCAAAAAAAAACAATATATTATTTAAAAAAAAACAAAATATATATCACTATGTATTAACAAAACTTGACAAATCTAGGCAAAAATAAAATAGACGAAACAGAAATTAAAATGTTATTAAATCAAAAGTTAACAATTACTAGAAACTATCAATTAGAGACAAACTGAATGAGAATTAAATTAGAAAAGAAGTTAAATTAATCAAAAAATGACAACTAGTTGTTTTTAAGTGCCATGTTTTGATTTGGAGTTAATGCGCCTTAGCCTAAAGGTTGACAGGGGAGAAGAAAACGTGTTTTTCCCACCTTGAGTATCTTGGGACAGGAGCGCAAGATGATGTTTTGCAGTATCGAGCAATACTGGAGATTTGGATAATTTACCTACAATTCTGGATATTAGGTTTTAAAAGGTTGAATTCTTTAAATTGAAATTAGGATTTTTTGCATCGTGAGATTCAGACTCCTTTGTTCCATTTACACTTGTTTACTACTTGAACTGGTGCAAAAAAATCCCCAGCAAAAATTACTACCTATATTGTCCAGTAACCAATACTGCTGCAACATCAAATTCAATCTGCTATCCCACTAATATTACAAACGTGAAATCCTGTATTTTTCTATGTTTGTGTATTTGTTAATCAATCACGCCTCAAAGGTTGAACAGGTTTCAGGATATGGTCATGATACTTTTCAATTCAGATACTATGATCCCGTAAAATTGTTTTTGAAAGTGAAACTACCAAGACGCCAAGCAAGGTTATTTTTATTAAAAAAAAAAAAAAATATATGGGTTTGCTCTTGACTCTAGTCTAGGTCATAGATGACAGAGACAAAGTCGACGATGGAGCGAGCTTACCCAGAAGAAGCCTGTTCACTCGAATTTTGAAGAGATTAGGGTTGTATGCGTTCGGAAACACAGACGCAGGCAGAGAGCTCCACTCCTTTGCTATGCGCATTATAAAAGACGTTTGGAAACGTTTAGTGCGAATTGGTGGAATAGCAACACGGTATTATTTATTATATATGTACACTTTATTCTACACCAAAATTTAAACAAAAATGTAACTTCAAACTAAAATACAAACAATGGGCGGCCTTGTCGCATTCCGCGATCTCTTCCAGACTTTTTATTTTTACTAAAAAAATTGCTAAAATACTTCGTCAAATCACCCACGATACAGAAGAAATTCGTAATGTGGGGCAACGTATTTATTAAAAAAAAAGAAACGCAGCCTTAAATCGTTCGTTTACACCAACCCTAGAACCGAACCCCAGTCGTTCGTATTGCGAAAATGTTGATTTGATTCGATTCTAACGAAACAAAATGAAGTTTGGGAGTTCTTTCTTCCCGTGAAGTAATTGGATTAATCACTCGCACTCGATAATCCGATTGGGGTGGAGTTTGCCTTTTATTTAACTCGGACTTGTAAATTGGATCTTTTACGTGCACGTATAAATGTAATGTTTTTTATTGAATATTTTAAGATGGGTAAAGATTTATTTGTGTCGTTGTCTCTTTTGAGTTATTTTTCGTGTGTTGCTTTTACACACAATTTTTCACGCGGCATCGCTCGGCATTTTTGGATCATCATACAAGTGTCTCTGTACAAGTGATAGAATTTTCGAACTTTCAAAGACTTCTAAATCTTCTAGATACCATTTTATACCTTTATAATTTAAAAAAACTAGAGGTTTGTTTGCAAGCATGTAAAAAAACTTTAGTTTGAACGTTTTAAATCAACGTTTATAATCAAATTGTTGGCAGGATTGGTATAACTAATTATAGGCAAAAGGGATAAGTCGATAACTATGATAATTTTAAAGATATTTAATCTTTAAAATTATCATAGTTATCGACTATTATATCAGTTCTGAAAGTAATAACATTTCGCCCCAGGCTTTTCCTGAAGACCTATCAAGAAAACATCTAAAATTAAAAAAATGCCAATAAAATTCAAAAGTCCACTACCCAATTCAAAGCGACCATTTCATCTTGACCTCTTTTCCGAACGTGGTACAAAGTAGCAAGGGACCAAGTTGCATCAAAAAGTTTGGAATAAAAAAAGTAACTAAATTGTTTCTTAAGTTCTTTGTTGTAAAAGCTTCTACGGGCCTAGCCTAGTTTTCTCTCCCCGCGTACTCCAAAAGCGTTTTCTGCATTCGAAAACTTGCAGTGAAATTGTATTCGTACTTTTCTGTATTACCGAATGTTAGAGTACATTACGTATGCAGTACCATATAGGTGTATTGTTACGCTGGCTGTACAATTAATTGCCTACAACAATTTTCTTGTTGTTGTAATATTTTGGTACGCTAAAAATATCGTATTTAACTACTATCGAAGATCTACATGAATTAATACTTTCTTGGTATATGTTAATTTAAAAAGCGCTAATAATTGAGATTAAAAAAATGCAGCTTGTCTTTCCCTAGGTTTTTTGAAATGTACTAAAAATAATAAATGTTTCTTCTTAAACATTTTGTGCCCAGTAGGTAGCCACGCTTAAATCGGCCGCATCTGTGGCATTTATTTAGGTCCTCTATGGTGCAGGTGTAAGGGCACTTAGGGCAATCCAACAAGTGGGCCATATTTTGGACGAAAGCACCGCAGTCACATTTGGTGTCTTGTGGGTCAGTAAAACGCCATTTTGCCAAGTTGCAGCGGCCTATTAGGGTGCGCAAGCGATTGAATCCTTTCCATATAGGCCTCTGCAATTCATGTCCATGAGGCAGGTGTTCCTAAGGTTTCAGGAAGTCGGGTAGTGCCGGGTGCTGTTCATCCCACAACTTGTTTCTGACTTTAAGTTGTTTGGTTTTGAATAGCCTGTGAGCAGTGAAGAAAACTTTTCCGGTTCTTAAGTCTACCCGGGGCTGATATGTGTCCGTAGAGGGAATGTTGGGAATCGGATTCCTGGTTATTTTTCTCAAATCAGTACAAAATTTATCAGAGAACATCGGTTTGTCTGATATGATATGACTGTTCCTGCTCACTTAAAAAAAAAAACGGAATACAAAAAATCATCCCAACAACCTAAATCGTACCAGACAATAGTTAACAATCTTCAAACGAAACGAACCCAAAACACGCGTCTCTCTCAAAGGCCAAGGAACCGTTAATACTGAACTTTCTAAATACTAAGAGACAAACAAACCTGCAAACATAGTTCAACACATTCTCTTGAACTACTGAAAGGAAGTCGGGGACAACAATGGAACCAACTTGTGCTAACTTTAATTTTGTCCTTTCTTTAGCGCATTTTTACTTGTTTTGCAAAGCTTTTTTCGCGTAAAGAAACGTTTTATGTGTTTATGTTAGTTTGGAAAGTTTCTTTATGCTTTATGAGCACAACTGTATTGTCATAAATGTTAAGTGTGACTTGAATAATGCTGTGGCTGTAAAATGGAATAAGAAGATTCAGACTTTTTACTGGAGGGTTTGTTTCTTCAACGTTCTTTTAATTTTATATATCATCACTTAAACATTCGACTTTTATTTGATTAGCTGTAGGCACTTGTCGCCGACGCCGACGATCAGCAAGAAGCGAGTAAAGCTACAAATTATTTATCTTTATATCTGTGACAAACTTATTCTCGTTTTCTATCTCATACGTCATAAGAAAGCAATCATTCATTCCTTCATTCAATTTATCAACTGCTGAATTTAATCGTTCACTCGATTCACTGTACTGTATTTTGTTCTCACGTAGCATTTAAAATCATCATATTAGTAATAAGTGGATAATGTTGATATTAGTTTAATAAGTATTTTGTTTAACTAGTAAGACAGTATGTATTATAAAACTAGTTGTAAGAGAGTTTTCGCCTCCAGTGTGAACAGCCATCTATCGACTATGTAATGTATTTGTCTCTTTTACTCACACGGGATCTATATCTTTTGTACGTTTCTTTGGCGAGACAAGTTCACAAGTGCCTTAGGCATAACGTGAATGAGTTACATTAATATCATGATTTTTGTTTGTAGGAGTTAATCTTTGGAACGAAATCATGGATAGAAAACAAAACTATCGACGAGTGCCAAAGGCCGAAATCCCGAAAATAAGCATGGGCTTATGTATATAGGATAGACCCCAGAAACGCCACAGGAAAAACTTACTATGCGTATCTACTAAATGCACCATAGTAAATGTAGGTACCTGGTACGTAATATACTTCTGCGATTGACCCCAACTGACCTAATTATGCCTGCACTGGCAATGGGCTGACCACAACAATTCTACGGATTTCAATTAAACGTCACCGGCCATCACACCGGCAGTCAACGTCTTAGATGCTATAGGACTAATAGTTTTCGAAATTCCTAGCTTCTTGGTACCTACTACAATGAATTACCCTACATACCAAGATATTCCTCTGCATCGCAATAATCTCAATTATTGATGTTCTTTCATGTTTATTGTCATTTTACTAGCCTTATTTGTGCTGAGCAAAAGATTCTCCTTTCTCCTTACAATCATCACTGTCAAGTTTGGCCGCAAATGTGATCAGCTTGTTACCCGCGTTTGCTATTTAAAAAAAACACATTTTTCGAACGAATACCTACTTCAAACTATCTTTTTCTCGTGGTTTCGTTCCATAGCATACCATGCTAAAACAGCGCATTTTTTTTTTCAATTTATAATTATGACACTCAATGATGGTAGTTACAGCAGTGAAGAAAAAAATGCTATCTTAAATAAAAAAATATTGCGTCCTAAAATAAATTTACATTTAAATCAACGCCCTCTTCCATTACTTTCAATACCAATAAAATATTCTGAGCAATTTCTCGATGTATTTTTGGGATCAAATACGGCTTCCGTTTTTCTATTCCGCACATCCAAGATCTTGATGTTCGAAATCTTTTAAAACGATTTGGAGCCATGTGTAACTTATTGCCAGATAGAGATATTGTGACAGCTAGCTACCTCGTCGTCTGTAAGCGTAGTAGCAATCCATTTACTTCCCGATTCTTACAACCTGCACGGAAAATGAACAGCCGATAAAATCAAGCGCTTTCTTTCATTTTTATTCTGTTGAAAAAAGTCTTTTGAAGGATTTCGTCTATTTAGACGATGTGTTGTAGTTTTCAAGTGCAATTTCCGGGCTAATAAATTCTATTTGCTCCTTTGATACTGTATTGAAAGGTAGTTTTAGTTCGAGTTTAAAGTAAAGTTTACAAGGATTTTTTATATTGTATACAATATAACATGAAAACTGCAACAATTTGTGAAATTTTATCAACATTCGGAAACTGTATGGATGAACGTGACTCCTACCGAGAAAACAGTCCCCCAAATAAAAAGACAAAAGAATGAGAGAAAAAATTAAAGGCTTCTGCTCCGCAGTATGATATAATTGAAAGATTCAAAAACCAAAAGGGGTTCTAGACAAATTGAAATTTCATCAGCGTCAGCAATTGTAGAAATACTAAAAATGGAATACTGAAAAGCATCGGTCCTAGGCATCATATGCCTAGCCATTTCCCAACTATATTGAGGTTGGCTTCCAGTCAAACCGGATTCAGCTGAATACCAGTATTTTAAGTGAAGCGGCTGCCCACCAGACCTCCACAACCCATTAACTGGGTGACTCGGTACTCCTTGGCAAGACTGGTGTCAGATTATCTGGTATCTGACTATCCGTAACGACTGCCAAAGATCTACAAATGGCAGTCGGGACCAACAGCTTAACGTGCTTTCCGAGGCACGGAAGAGTCTCGGTATGTTAAGATGCCACCCATCCACAGACCAACATCGGCATGCGTTGCTTAACCTTGGAGATCGACCCGTGCGGCCATTATTATTTAGCCACGAGCACACTACTCAAAGTACTACGTGGTGCCGCATGATAAGGAATGTCAACCCAAGTCAACGGTAAGAAAAAAGGAATTCGAAGCCAAAAACGATTTACATTAACACACAAACCTTCCAGCTCTAGGTCAACAAACAAAACCTACCCTTATTACAGTCTCTCCTAATCAACAAGAGATACAGCACAATAAACACCATCCTCATTGCCTGACAATACAAATATGAAGTTCCCACAATCCCCTGCTCGCACATTCGCACGCTTATTTTAGTTCCAATCAGTAGCTTGTACGTAGTAAGCACGATTTCACAGCTACACTGTCAATATATAACACAAGTTACGGCGCTTGCTAGTTTAACTCTGGGGCCGGGAAATGAGCGAGGTGGGGACCTAATAGAGTGAACAAAATCCGCTTGTAATTCATGAATGCTATCACAGGAATGAAATCAGAGATGTGATTCCGGTTATTAGTCGCTTGAAAGGTTCGTGTCGTGCTTTTATTAGCGGGTGCAGATTTTTTGCCGGGGATATCGGTAATGTAGTTTTCGGATATGATGAAGAGAAAATTGATGATTTCGAGGAATTATGGTCTTAAGTGGTACAAAATGGCCAATCATTTACTATGTGGCGGTAAAATAGGAACGAACGCATACAACCCTAATCTCTTCAAAATTAGAGTGAACAGGCTTCTTCTGGGTAAACTCGCTCCATCGTCGACTTTGTCTCTGTCATCTATGACCTAGACTAGAGTCAAGAGCAAACCCATATTAAATAAAAAACATCATTCGGCAAAAAAATTGTCTTGTTTCCAAGAATATTCTTTTAGCAAAATGTACCTTTACTTAGAACAACACAAAGCGCAATATAGTCCTGCCGACTCTCCTGACTCCAATCAAAACGGACCCTAATCGCTACTTTCCTAGCCACATTTCTCCCCGTTTTATTTAATACAATGTGGAAATGTGATTTGTTAGTTTCCACATACTGTTTTGGGGCGTGACATAGTCGCTCCTGGGAGGGCTTACTTCTATGTGTCTGTGCTTACAGCCTACATAGCTAGGCTGGTTGTACACCTGAGACCCATTGAGGAGTCTGATGTATGCTCCGTATTTAGTTCACCGCTAAAGGATTCTGACTGTAGCGAATGATTGAGCAATCGGGCCAACGCTTTGATTCTCGATTTGATTGAGGCTGTAGGCACGTTTTGCTAGATGGTGGTATTAGAAAGTTTAGATCAATACTTGGTTACGGCGTCAGCTGCTGAATATTGAATTTTTATGGGATTGAACTAGATTTATCGGGGTTATAAAGGATAACATAAAATTCTCATAATATCGTCTAAGCAATTTGAAAGCTGAGTATGAATAGAAGAAGATTGAAATCAATATTTTTGTCAGTAGTTATATTATTTGGAACGTTTTATAACCTATCTATTACAAAGAAGTAGGTAAGAGTTCGATATTAAAACCCTTTTTCAGTCAAACGAACACAAAGCAAGTGAAAACCTCTTTGATGCTTTTATAAGTCGGTTATAAGCCTGCCCAAGGTCACATAACTTGACATTATCAATAGAATGCTGTTTGTACGTTTTTATTTCTTTCATTTTCGCATAACCGTTTTTAGAGCCATTCGCACTCAGTTGACGTTCAAAGCGTTATTTTCGCAGTGATGAAAAACGTTCAAGTTTATTTGCCAATGAAAATAAAAACCTACATATAGCAAGCGTTATACGAGATCAAGTATGTTATATTCGGTACGTGTGAGAAAACATTATATTTATGTTTGTTATATTCGATGTTTTGAAACTACGTGACGCTATTATGTTTGTGACTGTACGCGCCTACGCACATGTATCTATATAAAATGGTAATAGGGGTGTCTCTGTTTATTATAAGGAATGTACGAAAACAGTCTTCGATGTACCTATCTCCTTGGGTTGTAGGAAAACACCCGTGGGTTTGATAACAAGCGAAGGGATTAATATCGGAGCGTACTAGTATGAGGGGACCTTGGCTAAAGCACTTTTTATTATAGTCAGTCTGAAGAAAGAACGTAATATAGAGTTTATTTTAGGCTGAAATGGTAATTCATAAAGGTATTCTATTGCTGAGATGCGCAGCTATAAGATATTTTTTTCTAATAAATGTGAATCAAATAGGTACATAGTTTCTTTTGTAGCGCAAGAGGCTGTTATTTTATTTTTATTCGGTTCAGCATCACTAAAATCATCAATTTATTTCTAAGAGGTTGAGTTAGATGTTACGCACTTTAACTTGGGTGTCATAATTTCATAAATTATTTATAATTAAATCGCGTAGTTTGAACTCAAAGAGTTGTTTATTTTGTTTGCCCTCACTCATTGCACATCTCATGCACATCACACATTTTTAATATCATGATTGTTGGTTTTTGTACGTAAAACCATTAATTAAGGCACTGTAAATAACAAGGTTGGTTATCTGTTGTTTGTTGGTCTACATTCATACATTGTTGTCATAAGTATTTCATTACGAAAATATTACAAGAATACATTATACCGTCAGCCATTTACAATAAAAACAGAGAGTATCAATACAGAACATTTTTTATCATTATTACACGTCAAGTTATTGAAGGACTTGTTCTACAACAATATACATGCATATGATAAATATAAACAAGTGAAATTCAATTCCAAAATATTGAGTAGGCAAGAAAAATCATTTCATTAACAGTTCCATTTTTAAAGACTTACCCGAACTTCATACCAACGCAATAAACTAGCAGGATCATAGGACTTTAGTAACTGAGCTGTAAAATAGGACTTCATTCTCTGAGAGACTTCCGTTGAAACACAAACAGAATACGTTCCAATAAAAATCTATAAGCCGTCTGAATTTAATGGCAATAAAAGCGATATATGCACTTTATTTTTAAAGTTATTTCTGAAGTTGGTCGTGTTTCCAACTGTATGTTTGTTTGGGTTATGAAAGTTAAATAAGACAGGTATAATATTTATATGAAGGATGGACCTAATTTTTCTTGTGTATAATTTTCAGAAGGTTAAAGTTGAATATTAATTCTTCAACATGCATGATATTCCTGCCCTAGTCTCACGTATTTGGGGTTGGTGTGTACGTATTTTCTAAACATTAATATTAAATAAATTATATGTAAATTATATTAATATTTAATAATATTATTTTAATTATATTTATTATTTTGATGACAAAGCCCCACTACATGGCTGCCAAAAAATATAAACACAGAGCTTTTTGTCATCATCTGACCAGGATTTTGAGGAACAGTGTCCATCTGGCTAGCCTTTTTCCAACTATGTTCTTTAATAGTTTAACGGGATGCAGCTGACTACCATCTCCACAGCCAAGTAACTGGGTAACACAAAACATCTTGCCAAGACTGGACGTGGACTAGACTAGTCGAGTCTAGATGAACACAGCAAAACTTTAGTTATACCTAAACTGATATTGTTAGTGACAAGGCTGAGTCTGCTGTTTGGACTATATAATTTACTACCCGTCTAAACAGCATCTCTTTCTTAATATAATTTAAGTACACAGTCAATTTTATATGAGCGAGTCAACCTGTTTATCTAGTAAAGGCAAACGTACTTTTATGTCGGTATTTATGAGTTTTCTCTTTCATCTTTCGACACAAGTCATAAAGCTTAGGTAAAAATGACGAGTTACTTAGTGTCTACGATGTTTATAGAATATTGAAATATTGAGAAAACGTACCATGGTCTGATAGGTATCTAACATAAAAAGGACATTACTAAGAATTGCTACGTCATATTTTATGACAGTATAAAATTTTCTAAAGCGTGCAACCCTATAAAATAGCATCAATAGAAAGTACAATCACATACAAAACTTTTAGGAGTAATAAAAAATACACCGTCGAATTCGAACTTCAAAAATAGCTACTCAATTTACAATTCGAAGGAGACTTAAAAATTCAGCGTGTGACGAATTCCCTTCTAAAAGTTACATTAAATTACTTACACGCATAAACCAAGAGTGCCATACGAAATAGGTTTTTCTTCGAGATAAGCCGAGGAACCAATTTCCTCGACGAAAAAGGCAAATGTGTTTGGAGTACGTTTAATACAATGTCGAGACAGACTAAAGAGATGGGACAGGATCGAATTTGTATTTGCCCTACGAATAATAATGTGAGGTGGGATTTTTGGAGTGTCGTATTAAGTGATTTATTTTGAGTACAAAGATTTAAAGGTGGGGGTTGGAATCGTATTGATTTATCTTGCTGCTATTTTCTTGGAAAGACGTTTAATTATTCATGCGTAATGGGAATCTTGGGTCCAGTGGGTACCTGCTTACACAGTTTTTCAAAGAGACGAAGAGCTTAAGAATTTATTTCTATCCAAATTATTCACATTTGCGAATAGAATTCTTGAAAATTTGGTTACATTTCGATGAAAAAACATAAGGCTAATATACCATATAGGTATAAAGGTATAAGAAGAGGTCCAGGATATAGAAATCAATCTAAAACTAAGATATTTTCATTTCGTTTTCAGTGACAACTTTTCCCAGATGAGCAAATTTAAGTTACTTGATATCAAGGAATATTATTCGGTAATCTAATAAATTATAAACATACCGCAATTACAGAAGATATAATTAAATTAAAATATCCCTCGATTCAGCCGAAGTGTACGAAATAAGTCTACTCTAATAGGGTAATATTTCATTGAAACAACTTAGTGGGATTGCAATCGCTAATTAATTAGGACCCTTTCATTTGTAAATTATGAAGTACACTCAACTCTTGGTAATGGAATAGAAAGGTAAAAATATTGGTGATGGAATTATCAAAACCGGGGAGTAGGTAGGCTTTTTGCTGAACTGTAAGAGGGTGACAGCATCTTATATTCTTGAAGACTAGCTGCATACTGTGTACTGTGTGGTGTCGGACGTAAAATAATAGCACCGTCCCATCACTTCTCATGGGTGTCGTAAGAGGCGACTAAGGGACTCAGGACTCAGGGCAGCAGCATTCTCTGTGCGATGCAACAGCTACACTGCGATTGCCAACCCACCTGCCAAGCGTGGCGATTTTGCAACTCCCCCCCCTCCTGGGGTAGGCTTATATACAGCAGTGTATGTCTTTCGACTGATATGATGATGACTAGCTTCATGCGTCACCTCTTTAGCTGCCCGTCCATCGTGCACCTTCCAGGATTTTAGCGAGGCCAGTGTCAAAGTTGTAGGTAAAAATAAATACTGGTCGGACGAAATTTAATTTAAGTCCTTCGACAAGAAAAGAAGAAACTGAAACAGTCAATAAACTTTAAGAAAAATATTCCGACACCTGCAAACATCAGCGAAACAAAGATAAAGTCAGCGACAAAAAAATGGGACAGGTACGTTACGTGCCTGTGTGTGAACAAGTATAGCTCTACACAATTTTGCATACACACTCAATATATCGTGAGTGAAATAATATGTACAAGTATGTACATCTAAAGCTCAACACACAACAACCCTTTATTAGCGACCTACTTGGACTCAAAACCCTTACAGTCTCAAGCCGAACCTATTAAGGCATGGAACCCTCCATTGTCTGCCCATTGCCTTATATCACTGTCTTGAGTATTACGCCAAAACCACATCTGACACATTAAGAGCGGCTTAGGTCCAAGTCGGTATGGCCCCTTAAATTGATATTATCGCGACTGTAGTAGATGGCATGACGGCTACCATTAATTTAATTAAAGGCTGCTTGGGTAGCAATGTTTTGTTATTTGTTTGTTTATTTAATGATGTTTTGTTTGTATTTGTTGGATATGAGTGTAGGCATCTCAGGAACATACAACTTATACATATAATTTGTAGAAACCACAATTTCGAACACTTCATTATTTTCAAAATAACCTGTCCCAAAAAAATAAAATAAATACAGTTGTGTACGTCTGATTCGATTTCATTATTATTTCTTTTTTTTTAATTACAACCTGAACCGTTCTACCCCAGGGCAACGGCCTCCTCTATTTCTTCCGTTTCTCTGACAATTCGGCTTCTTTACGCCAATTCACTAGGAAGCCATCCAATGCATGCCGCCATCTTCTGCATTTCGAAAGGCAACACATTGCCAATCTACCAAAAGTACAAAATAAAAGTGTCACAAAACACTAAACTTCCCCAAACGAGCCTTATAATCACAAATACATCAACCGTTTATCACTTTCAGATAAACCTAATGGATGCTCTTCGACCTTCCACTCCGCACTACTCTATATTCACTCCAATCCTGAACTACTTTTCGCCAACTAACCACCCATCATCGGTTTCAGCTCACATTAATAATTCGCATCCATCAACTAAGGTAATGGCTCAATAGCCACAGCTCCCATGTGGTCAACTGCTACTTTACCAGCTCCGGATAACAAGGGAAGTGAATTTGAGGGACTCGATGGTCCGAAGTAATGATATTGTGTCGTGCGAGGTCTTAAGGTTGGGTCAAGATGGGACAATACAAAGTATATGGTAGGCGCCAAATAAATTTGCAAAAGCGGTCATTGACCCACCTACATTGTCCTGAAACAACATGTATTGTGATCCTTTACATTTTCTAGTAATGAAACACGGATCATAATTTATTTTACGGGTACCTATAAAGAGATATCAGGGAAAGGTCAATGAACTTTATTGCAAATTTATCTGGCGCCTACCATAGTACTTAAGTAAGACGTTTATATACGTATCATACTATATCGACGATTCATCGTAGCTCTTAATTAAAATTGCTCCATTTATTATCTCTATTCATGTGTTCCTGTTCACAGACAATACACACGACCAGTCTAAACTACTGCATTTAGAAACTTGATATTTTGCATTAAAGTGATACTAGGGGATGATTTTTAGCATAAAATTAATAGTAAAAGGCTTTAGAAAGAACACGGATGGCAGGTTTTAGTCAGTAAGAGTCTGACACGCCCTTCCGCTCCAACCAGATTGGAAGAAGTAATTTAATGATTTCCCATACTTAAAAAAAAGGCAGGATTTTTAAAGGAAACCGTGCTCCACCATCGACCACAACATTGCTTTCTATCAAGGGATTTTGTGGTTAAAAGTGAGTCAGTCAATTATTAAATAAACATTCTAAGGATGCTATAAAATTCCATCCGACATGATTTGTAACACAAATAGATTGCAATAAGTACCAACATCTTTTAAAGGCTTCTTCGCAAAAATATACCAGCAATTAATAGTGTTCAAGTGGTTGATTTCGCCTCGGTAACCCCGAAAACTTTAAACTAATAAAACTTACAAATAATATCAAACTCGTGCAAACTTACTATATCTTCTACCTACAAACTTCTGAAACCCACAAATTCACTACGACCCAATGCAAACAAAAAAGGAGAACCAACTAAAATATCTTACAACAATAATAATATCATTATCTTAAACTCGGAACATAAATATCTTTTAGACTTTTAATATATTCACTTCGCTAAATAAATTAACAACGTAAATAAGAGTTTTGGAACAGTCATAACTGCCGGAGGGTTTCAACCAAACTTTGGGGTATTTAGACACTTTTTCCAAGTTTGAGCCTGTAATTTAGGGGTTAGATGAAACGTGAAATTTAATCATTTTGTTCTTACCCCAAAATGAAGAAGAATTTTATGATCCGAAAGAAAGAAGGTTCGAGCGAGATGGAAACACCATTATTGCCGAATGGTTTAATTTAGATGATGGAGTTCGAAGTTTTATAAAGCAAGTTTATTTGAAGTTAAATTCGATGTGCATTTGCGCGCTCTGGTAATTTCTTCTGGCCAAGGTATTAGTTTGTTTTCTCATTCAATTCCTTACTTTTCACAATTTTGAAGAAAAGCTTCATCTAGAATTTTACTTAATCAAAAGGATGTCGAATCACTTACCTTAAAATTACTCCTTTGATATTATGCTTACAAATAATTTAATTCGGTTGACAAAAGTAAAAGATCATGTCACAATACCGATTTCAAAAACATACCACGTATGGAACAGTTTATGATAATAATAGAGAATGATCTACTTCTTTATACGTAAATGAAAGTTTCAATCTCATTGAGATTTTTGAGATATCAAAAACAAAAAAGCTGGTCGACTCTTCACGTGACGAGAGGGCAAGTATCAGCTGCCATTCAACATGGTATGCGGCCAGCACTTTTCCGATTGACAGCAATGGAATTTTATGATGCCCAATGAATTCTCTGCATAGGTATGCATTTTTAAATAATTATAAATTTATATTTATTACGCGTTAATTAGTATCTATATTTTAGATATAATCATCATTATCATATCAGCCGAAAGACGTCCACGGCTGGACATAGGCCTCCCCCAAAAGGGGGGTGGGTTTGCCATAATCGCCACGCTTAATAGGTGGGTAGCCGATCGCAATGTAGCTGTTGCCATGAAAAGAGAATGCTGCTACCCATACTCTGGTGAGTCCCTTAGTCGTCTCTTACGACCCACGGGAAGTGATGGGATGCTGCTATTCTTTTACGTTCGACACCATACAGAACAGATTTTAGATATATCCTGATGTAAATAAATGTGAAAAAAAAACAATTTTTTATTTCCTTCTCTACCATTCCATGTTCTAACCTCTACATATGCCAAAATCATACAAGTCCAGTTTTATAGAGGTCTGCACTTAGACCCGAATAATTTTACATTTGATGGCCGCTGTTACTCACCCTTGACCGTTAGAGTTTAGACCTCGGAATAGTTTAATACTAGATGACTCTCGGATCGTTTGGAATAAAATATAGCTTTGGAATCGTGACATTTTCATTGGGTTCGGAACATTCGTAATTGATTAAAGTAAAATGTCGATAAAAACTACGAATTATGTTTGATTTCATATCATAAAAATTCTGCGTTTGCTTGCGTTTTTTTAAGGTGTGTGGCGTGTTATGTTATTACATATGTCTTGTCTGGATCTGAATCCTTTTGTTGAATAATTCTAAACAATAATTTTCTCTTCATAATTAAAACTCTTGCTGACCCTTACATAGTTGAGAATGATGATGATAATAAATGTCGAATCCTTACTAATATTTTTATTGCAAAAATCACTCTGTCTATTGGTCCGTTTGTTTCTTTTATGTTTGGTTGCATGGATTTGAATAAAACTTGTTACACCTGTATTAGAATCAAATCACAACTTAAGGTGGGTTCATGGAATGCACCGTCCACACTACCAATATTTCGGAAGTTCGGGGTGGATTGTACCGATATTGTTTGTCGTGATTTTTGTTCGCGTGACAGATTTCGGCCATATCTACAATACAGTCACGCGTGCTGACACGGCACGAAGCCATGTAGAATGTCACAAATGTAGACCCACCTTTAGGGCACTTTTTATCCCGTGCGAGAAAATCATCTCATGCGAGCATACTTCGCTTGAGATGATTTTCGACTTTCACGCGGGCAGAGCCACTGGCATAAGCTAGTGTATATAACAATAATTTTAAGTCCTAAGTAAACTGTTACCACTATATTAAAACAAATGTGTTTATTCAGGTAGACACTTATCAGTGCCTGCCTGAATGGGCACAACACAACAAAAATAATTATTGACAGGTTATATTTGAAATAATAAGCAATAGGTACATTAATTACAACCCACGCAAAATTTACAAAGTCATTCCTATCTCTATTAAGGTTAAAAACATAAAACATTCTAATCAGTACAAAATCACACTCCTTAGTTAAAATAAGCTGCAAACCAAATACAACTTTTCCCTAAGTGCCCAAAAAAATACTCTTCATCAAATAATTTCGTTGAAACTCCCGGACTCCCAGGTATCTCTTAAACTTTTTCACTTAGAACTTTAGCCCAACCGATATTGCTAACTTGAGGGGTTGTTTTAATTAAAAACCTGTTTTAATCAGAATCTAGTGTAGACCGGTGCCTAAGTCAACGCAGCGGAATAGAACCGAGATAAAAAAGAAAGAAAAACGCTCTTAGTCGCCAGTTGTTAAGAAAATAATCTTTGTACTATAAATCTGAAGTCTGAAGATGGGTCGGACGTTGAAGATAGTTTTTTGTTTTAAAATTTAATTGGAAGTGACACTGTACGTTGGAATATTTACTTTTCATTGATTGATTCGTATTTATTGTGGCATTGAACTTTCATGTTCGAAGATGGAAACCAAAACATTTTTGGACATATTATGACACATTTTGTTTATCTACGGATTACAATGGAGTGAATTGTAACTGCATTTCTCATTGGGATAGGCAGAACTTTGTATATGTCCCAGCCAACTAGGTTAATCAGCCTTTTCACTAAAAGCCTAGCCGTTTAATCAGCGATATAATAATAATAATATAATAATAATAATAATATCTTGGGACAACTCACACACGGTCATCCGATCCCAAACTAGGCAGAGCCTGTGCTATGGCCAACCAGACAACTGATAAACATACTTAAATATTTCTAAACACATACATATTATAGACAAATTACACCCAGACACAGAACAAATGGTCATGCTCATCACACAAAGATTTGTCCTGGGTGGGAATCGAACCCACGACCTCCGGTTTAGCAGTCAGGGTCACTAACCACTCAACCAACAGGTCAGTCATATAAGTGACATGGGTAAGTCATAAAACGATAATGAACCAAAGATCGTCAGTTAAATGAAAAGGCTAGGCAACCAATTAAATGGCTGATTAGGCTATTTGGCTGCGACATATACGTAACTAAAGCAAAAAAAATAAAGACGCCTTCTAAATGGTTTTTGTTTATGTTACTGTAAAATACGGTACATTTCAAAACTACCCATTTATATTTTCTTTGTAGCGTAAAATAATTTTGTAAAAAATTTAATGAAAAACTCCAGTTAAAAATGTAGTAAAGTAATTCAAGGTTTTTGTTCTATTCAAATGAACTAACATAAATCGCTTCCAGTGGAAAATACATCGGATTTCCATAAAATTTCCTTACCAAGACAGCTTAGAAAGCTCTAGGAGTACTAAATATTAATTATCTCGGTGCAAGTCCTCAAGAAAAGTTAAATAAAAAAATGAAGTGTTGGGAACGATAAATTATCACAGGGATCCGGGAATTAATGAAAAAAAAGACCACGTTCGCGTCCTGGTGTTAATTTAGAACATTAACTGGGAAAACTGTTTAGACTTGCGGCTGCAAGTGGAAAGTGGCTCTGCCAGGGTTGCGGAATTTGTTCGAAAGAGTCACCGTGGCCCTGGAACGTAAAGGGCTTTAGAAGGAACACGGATGGGTTTTAGTCAGTAAGAGTCTGACACGCCCTTCCGCTCCACCCAGAGCGGAAGATGTCATCTATGATTTCCCAAACTTAAAAAAAAATAATTAGATACTGCCTATAAAAAGTCGAATCGGATTGGAATCGAACGCATACAACCCTAATCTCTTCAAAATTAGAGTGAACAGGCTTCTTCTGGGTAAGCTCGCTCCATCGTCGACTTTGTCTCTGTCATCTATGACCTAGACTAGAGTCAAGAGCAAACCCATATCAAATAAAAAAAAAAGAATTACTGATTTTAACTGATTTTGTAGGACTACGGTCCTTTGGGATTTTTATTCTGTATTTAGGATTGGAAACAAGTTGGAAGGACAGCTTTGTGTGTCAATCTGGATAATGTAAGTGGAATGGAAATGTATTCTGGAGTGGCGACCGCGTACTGGAAGACGTAGCGTTAGAAGGCCTCCCAAAAGGTGGACTGATAACCTGGTGGGGGTCGGGGGAGCCGATGGATGCGAGACGCACAGGACTGGTTCTTGTGGCGACACTTGGGGGAGGCTCATGTCCAGTAGTGAACATCTTTCGACCGATATGATGATGATGAGGATGAGAAATGTATTTGTATGTTATGTGTTCACTATTCAGCAGTCTTCTCCTTTGTCCGTTCTTGTGCTCATTATTTGGAGTTGGGCCTCCTCACTATTCTTCGCCAGGATATTCTACCCTGTGTTGTCGGCTCTGACAATTGAGTTAAAGAGGTCGCTCTCGATTTTGGAACACCAGTTCAATGGCGGGTGGCTTCTGCCTTTTTTCTGTCTTGGTAGGTTTACTGCAATTTTCACGACATATCTGAGGCGGTTTCTGCTCAGGAATAAATAAAAAAAGAACGATGTTGCAACTGTGTGAAGGGTGATTATGCCTGAAGAGGGGAGACTATTGCGATGACGACTATTAGAGAAGTAAACAAAGAATAAGTTATGTTGCACCGAACCTATAAATTGCGATAAGGGCAAAATAATAAAAATTATAAAGTGTAAATAAAGAGTATGTCGGTAGGAATTATTTAAGGTGTTCGGCATAATATAAATGCGAAAGTTTATATGTTTGAATGGATATATGGATGGATGTATGTTTGTTACTCAATCACGTTAGAACGGCTGAACGGATCTTGATGAAATTTGGCACAGAGGTAGATTATAGTCTGGAATAACACATAAAAGAAAGAAAGAAAAAGAGTTTATTTGCGACAAGCATGACGTTTTAAAATGACAAAAGTTATGCAAATTGGGAAGATAATTATGCGTCATAGAATACTTTTTATCCCGGGAGCCTGTTCCCTTGGGATCATTTTCGACATTCACGTGGGTGGCAACTAGTAAATGTTAGGATTAACTGAGTAAAGGTTCTGGCACACAATCGATTAAATAAAACTAAGATTAAAAGTATAGAGTTTTCACAAAAATTCCAGTGTACATATTTTCAAAATCTTAACCTGTAGGTCCTAAATGACAGATTTATATGTCTATCTCGTACAAAAAATGTACTCAAACTATTTATGAACATTGTTTCGATAACATATTAACAAAAATCTATATAAATAAAAATGAATCGCTATATATAATATATATATAATATAATAATATATCTTGGGACAACTCACACACGGTCATCCGATCCCAAACTAGGCAGAGCCTGTGCTATGGCAACCAGACAACTGATAAACATACTTATATATTTCTAAATACATACATATTATAGACAAATTACACCCAGACACAGAACAAATGATCATGCTCATCACACTATATGTGTTGCTAAGCGCAAAACTCGAGAACGGCTGGACCAATTTCGCTAATTCTTTTTTGTTGTGTTTGTTATTGTCAGGAGAAGGTTCTTATGAAAGAAAATTTTGAAAAAAAAATATTACATCCGGGCGAAGCCGGGGCGGGCCAACAGTCTATAACAAAAATAAATGAGTAAATTTGTTGCTAAGCGCAAAACTCGAGAACGGCGGGACAAATTTGGCTTTTTTTTCAAATATTCGTTGGTGTCCGGGAAAGGTTCTTATGATGAAAAATAATGGAAAATGCACAGAAAAACGTAAAAACAACACATTTTTCGTAGTCCATACAAACTGTTCCTAGCTGTCACTGCCACAGTCAGCTTTTGACAGAATGACGACTGTCGGGTCAGCTAATAACTAATAAATATATTAGTTTGTTGTCAGTTTCGTTTACGGTTGGGGCGAAGGCCTTGCCTTTCTCTCGCGCAGCCCGCTTCCTCCTTAGCTGGCATTACTGCTTCGCAGAAGGAGGTGACCGCTTCCCAAGCCTCCTCGCTCCGGACCATGGATTTAACTAGGGCCGGACGCGAGAGGTCGCCGCCGCCGATCGCCTCGACGAGGACACGGCGGTGCTCCGCCCAAGCAGGGCAGACCTCCACCGTGTCCTCCGGGCGATCCTCACAGTGCTGACACCCGGGATATTCAATAACGTTGCCGCACAAATTGTGTTTGTCTCTTAACCAGGATGGCGATAGTCACAATGGTCACTCCACAACCTGACAATGTATTTAGAATATTCCAGCAATTGATACCGAAATAACAATAGAAAAATAAGTTTATTCCTAGAACTTCATTTGTTGACAACAGGAAACTGTGTTTCATGTTCGATGACCGAGAATTCCCGAGATATATTTGTATACGACAATAGTTTATATCTGGATGTGCAAATCCGGGAGGCATTACGGCAATTAGGCAATAAGTGATCATATTTCCTGAGTTCGTTACACAGGATGGTGACTAAAACTATAAACGAAACGTTGCGAACTATACCTACAATACCTACATGTAACGAAAACGCTGTGGTAAAAAAAATTGTTTATTTCAATTATATAAATCTTCAACATACGTGATTTGTGGTCCCTTAAAGGAGTGTATATTATACATAAGTATACTTATAAGCTTACCATTAATGAAGTTACATTGAAAAAAGAAACAATGATTGGTCAAGGTATTGAACACATGGAAAAAAAAACAAGATTTCAACATTAGCTATATATCATGCATGACCTAGCACAGTAGTGTGTGCGGCGGCGACACTGATTGGTGTGGAGGTTATCAATCAGTATTACCTGCCAAATATTAATAATTAAATAATGAAACTCGATCTTCATGGCTCGCCGAGGTTGGTCTGTGGATATGTCTTAACATACCGAGACTCCTCCGTGCCTCGGAAAGCACGCTTAGCCGTTGGTTATCATTAGTAGATCTTTGGCAGCCGCTCCACGTAAAATACTGGTATTCAGCTGAATCCGATTTGACTGGAAGCCGACCCCAATATAGTTGGGTAAAGGCTAGGCAGATGGAATTATACTTTGATTTTTTTAGTTGAAGAATTTTGAAAAAGGACTTGCATAATCACCATTGGATATCGATTCTAAAAATGCCCCTGCAAGGAAAAATGTTCAGTATGTAACAAAAAGCATTTTAAAATCTTTTTCGATCAATAGGTGGATTAATGTTAATTTAGAAAAAATATAAATAATTAACCCAAAGGTTGACTGGTAGAGAATGCCTTGAAGCATTAACTCCGCCCAGGTACCACTATTGTACATAAAGTTTAAATAAATAATTCACGTGAAACCTAAGTTCAAGTGTCATTGGTCAAATTCTCATAACCAAGCTTGTATAAAGTCAAAATAATTGAAACCACACGTCGCTTCCTAAACAAAACACCTAAATAAAACAGGCAAATATAATTTAAAAAAAAAACAAAATAGGCAAATACAGCATCATTATTTCACAATTTCGCGAACAGTTTCAAAATAAAAAAACACCTCTAACAGACAAGGCAAACAGTGACACCTCTCAACATAAATAAAAAATAAACGACTAGCTTTAACAGCCAGTGTTAATCAATTAATTGGTCAGTTAATTGAATTTATATTCAAGCGTTCAAACATCAATCTAAATTGAAGTCGTTCGAGCAGTAAAATCTATTTTATTTTCAGCAGAATGCAAATAGAGATTCAACTAACTGGTATGGCGAATGTATAAATTGGAATTATTTATTTGTACACAATTTTAGTCTGTGAATAGTTGAGTGTCGTTAACCAATTAGGTTCTAATTGGGTCTGAACGAAATGAAACAATAAATTGTGGTCCTTGATAAAGGGGCAAAGGTTGTACCATTCTTTTTCGAGAGAATTATTAGGCTTAGGTGATATTGTAGATGTGTGTAGTGATTGTTAAGACTGATACTGTATTAGAACGTAACACAATAGGGATGTTACCTGGGTTAAAAAATATGATTCTATTTAGTGCGTCAGTTAGATTATCGAAAAATATTGGACACGTATTTTTTATTTTATCAAATCAATTAAAATACGAAGATAAAACGCATCAAAAATAAGGAGTGGGGGCTTGTAACGTCACTTTCCAGCAAAACGTGTACTGGTAAGTGACGTCACACGAGTTTTCAACGCACTCTATCGTCTTCATTTTTTGTTTACGTGACAAAAGAAAAAATACGGGTCTAAAACTTTTTGGAAATCTATCTGACGGACTAATTAGATTTTTTTTAGTAAAGCGTGGAAATATTTATTATGTGTGTATTACGCAAAAATCCATATTTATTATGTACTCGTATTATTATTTCGAAACTTACAGTCTTTTTGTATTTTTGTTACCTCTTCACGTCTTAAAGGTTGAACGGTTTCGGATGAAACTGGCACACAGGTAGACCATGTCACAATATGGCATAGGATACTTTTGTTCCGGGAGCATGTTCCATTGGGATCATTTTCGGCCTTCATGTGAGCGAAGCTACTTGCACAAACGAGTAACTAGGTATTTATAAGTTTGAGGACACGTTGGAGCATACGATGGAGGTCTGCCCTGCTTGGGCGGAGCACCACCGTGTCCTCGTCGAGGTGATCGGCGGCGGTGACCTCTCGCGTCCGGCCCTGGTTGAATCCATGGTCCGGAGCGAGGAGGCTTGGGAAGCGGTCACCTCCTTCTGCGAGGCAGTTATGTTAGCAAAGGAGGAGGCAGGCCGCGCGAGGGAAAGGCTAGGCCTTCGCCCCAACCGCCGCAACAGGAGAAGACGCCGCGGGCGTCGGGAGTCGCAGGGCGATCCCCGGCCACCGTAGGCGCGGGCCTGCGGACGGCGAGCTTTGGGTTAGGTTAGGTTCCCCCCATTCATCCGGACCCGAGGTGGCGGCGCGTGGTGTTCCCGTGCGCCCCTCTTTGACGTAGCGAGGGGAGTCAAACACCTCACTCCCCTCGCCGACGCGAGGTGGCCCGCAGGGGCGGGCCGGCACCAGCCGGGGATTGCGGAAGTCGCTTACGTTCCCGCGATCCCCGGCGTAGGTGGGAGATGGAACACCGGGGTGGTTTTAGTCAGTAAGAGTCTGACAGACCCCTCCACCCGCCCCAGGGTGGAGGATTTCCATGAGGATTTCCCC